>BMAO01003158.1:0-23584 GCA_019973975.1 Trichonephila clavata | reverse complement strand
TGCGTATGGAATATGAATCAGTAAAATTTACGCACCATGGTAAGCTTGGAGACTTCCGGAGGATATCCGAAATAGCAATAGATGCGACAGTAAATTTAATAATTCTCTTACAGAGTGTGAACAACTCAATAAAGGAATTACTAAATTTGCTGTTAATTAAAATTTTTTAAATGCAACACTGGACTAAATGGAGAGAAAAGGGACTTGTCTGACAAGGTAAAGAAGTAAAACCAAATTTCAAAAAGGGAATTTTAATGATATAAATAAAGATAGAACTCACATCGTTTGCAGAAACACACACAGAGAAGCACTGGTGTCATAAGGAAAATATGAAATTCCCGTGGGGATTAAGTAATACGTTCGGTAAAAGCCCGAGCAAAGCCGGGTTAAGCAGAGGGGGAAAACACGTACGACGTTTTAAAGAAGTCAAAGAAATTTTCGAAAAGAAAATATTGAAGGCTTATTAATATATCCCTGGCCCACCATTAGAAATGCTGATATTGAGAGAAGGAAAATTTATGCACTCGAGAAAGCCCGGCCCTTGCAGTTAGTATTTAATAGATCTTCTATTTATTAAATATTATAATACACAGTGTTGCGAATAAATTCCATTGTGACCTCAATAATTTTTGAACGATAACAGCTATTGTCATAAAAGTAGGCTCTAAGTATAGAAAAGTTGCCATGCGCTGGCGCTGCACACACACACACACACACACACACACACACACACACACACACACAACACACAAAAAAAAACACCACACCACACACACACACACACACCACACCACACACCCCACCACACACCACCACACGCGCACGCACACACACACACACAACTGCTTACAGCACCCCGTTGTGAATAAATTTAAAGTTAGCGTTCTTACTTTAGGTAAGGTAAAGGTGTTCGCCATTCAATGAAACCACTCTACCCGATGACCCACTTTGCTAGTATGAGTCCCGAATGTAATGTGCGACACACACGTGATACTCTATGCGGCGGGCACCATCGAAATGGAATCATACATTCCGGAGTTCACTCAACGTAAAATCCTCTAGAAAATTAGATAGTGCGTCCTTCATAATGACAAGCACTTGTTTCCCGTTAACGTGCCCTCTCAAAATACCGGACCATTCAATCTGTTTTTGAATATTCAACACCAGACATTTATCTACTAGCGAATTTGATATCGATCTTTGACAGCACATCTAGGATTATTCAATGACCAGAAATATATGTTCTCGCTTATTGTGCATAGTATTACGAGCATAAAACATGTATTATTCCTTAATATGTCAGGGATGCTCACGAGTGTGACAATTTCTCTTTTCTTCCGTGTTATGTTGTGCTCCAATTTTGGGCGTTACGAACTAAATAAATACGCGCCTTAAACCTTCTATTTAAAACATTACTTTACGAAAGGTATTTCCATTTGCTAAATTGATGAAGATTAATAAATTTTGTAATTAATAAATTTTTTATGTATCTCGTACTTTTTTGAAATAAGAACGCTAATTCCAAATTTATTCACCAAGTGATACTGTAAGCAGTTTTTTAGGCAGCGCATTGTAATTTTATTATACTTAGACCCGCTTTTATGATTATAGTTCTTGTCGTTCATAATTTTTTAGGTCCAACGATTTAGAAGAAGGTTTTTAGGAGATGTTAGAAATGAACAATTTATTTTCATTAGTTATTTATAAGATTATTTCTTATTTAAGAATATTTATTCTCAGGCACTCTGATACAAGATTTAAGTCCTCAGGAAGTTATAAAGAAATCTTTTAAGCTTTAAAAAGAAATAAAAAACACTATTTACAATTTTCTTAATTCAAAATGAAGGAAGAATGTGTTTTGCAACTGAAAAATTAGCAATCATGGAACTCAGTCTTGTAATTATGTTTTTTTTTCTCTCTTTACGAAATAAAAATAAATAGTTTAAGCAATTATACTGAATTCTTTTGGCCATTTCATTCAAACTATTTTTTTAAAATAATGAATAATTTCATCAAACTCCTGGAGTAATTTAATTATTCGCTTCGAAACTGCTGCAGCAATTTAATTTTTATCTTTAAAATAGCTGCAGCAATTTAATTATTATCTTTAAAATAGCTGAAGCAATTTGAGTATTATTCTTTAAAACACATCTAAAATAATTTATTCTCTTTCAAACTGTTACAAAATTTATTTCCTCTTGCAAATGAGTTAATAATTTATGGTCGCTCTTAATTTTCTAGATGAATTTGTGTTTTAAAGTACTGTGTTTTTTTTTCCAATCAAAACAAGAATACGAATTCAGCAGTCAAATAAAAATGAAAGACTTGTATTTATTGCGTATTCTTAATTTGCATCACGAATAAATTGCGATGTAACTAATGTTTATATTTAAAAAGTTATAGTACTCATTTTTTAAAAAAAGAAAATTTGTGACTATTATTTACTATAAATTGTTTCACAATATTTAGTGTTTTTAAGAGTTAAGATGATTATTACTAATTAAGCAAGCATAAATTATTTAACAAGAAAAGTATTTTTTAAAGAGGAATATTTAATTTTGAATATAAAAGTTAAGTACATGATGATAAAAAAATGCATTAAATGTTACTTATGTTTTCTTAAAACACGAATGCTGGATTAATACTTATTAGTTGCTTTATTTTTTTATCGAAGTACCTGAAAATAAGTAAACCATACAGGTTTTATTAGTATAATTATTGATCATCCTATCAATTTTATTTCCGAACAAAGGAGTTTGGAAGTTTTCATATATTCGCATTACTATCAAAGGAATATTTAATCTATTCAAGACACAAGAAAAGGTATGTTAAATTCCAGCTTTTAGTAATAATATGATATTCTGTAACAGCTAATAAATAATGCATGAGGCTGATACTTCTTAAATGATATTTAATCTATATAGTATATATAAAAATGGATGTTTGTATATATGAAATCGCTTCACTTCAACACCGTTCAACGGATCACTATGAAAATTGGCATGTATATGTATTTTTTGGTGAAGGAAGTTTTTGTAATATCCTCTTTGTTGCATCTTTCCACCAGGTGGCTCTACAGCAAAGCATCTTCTGCACCGTTCAATCCATCGCCAAGTTGCCAATGTGGTCGCCAAAAATGATGCCAAGTTTGCTCTGTCACCAACATTTCGCTGTTTCCATTGAATCGCCATTATAATGTAAGGAACGGTGTTGCTTGACAATATTATAATTTTAACATAAAATAAATACTGCAGAAAGTAATATTAACGTATTACACATCCAGATATAAATTATTTATACTTCTTTAGGCGTCCATTATACAAAATTTGTAAAAATGTGTTACTTTTGCGGAGTAGAGATCAGCTTAGGAAGGTGTTTTCAAAAATTGACCCACAAGAGAGTTACGGGGCATTATAAGTAAAAAAAAAAAATTCCTTGAGCTATTTTTATCAGTTATTAGACCTTCAGACTTAAAATTTAACAAATATGGTTTTTTTTTGTCCGGCTGGAGATGTGCAAAAAGCTTTTTTTTTGTTTAATTTGTAATTAAGGTATAAAATTAACTCTTTAAAACTTCTTTATCCTTCAATCTGTATTTTTTAATTTTTTAATTCACCTGTGCGAAGAACGGGTGTACCAGATAGTTTATATATAAATGTATAAGAAAGAACATATATCTTATTCCTTTTTGAAACTTTGTCATAAAAACGTATGATTTTATTCTAAATTATACATTATCATTCATAAGTTTTCTGTGATGAAACGTATATTCATGAAGTTCCCGGTATTGATTGAACGCTACGCTTTGTGAAAAGTTCCTTCAATAAATGGAAACCTTGCATGATGCGCATTATACAGAAAGAATTATTGAAGATTCCTTTCACAGAAACAACTATTGAACTTTCCCCTAATCAAGTGTATACAATGCAGCAAATGGATTCAATCCTGTAAGAATTTGCAGGGTCACAGATAATATTGCCTAAGGAATACTTTCAGAGGGAGATACAATAGATATCTTTCCAAGATAAATCTCTCTAATTTTTAATATTTAATGAAAATTATATTTTTTATTTAAAAATGTTAACTATTTAAGTTATAACTTTACTTCAACGAAACATAGCCTATGTCTTCACATATATTCTTAATAAATGTAATTTGTTTTTAAAATGGCAGTAATTTCTATTTGATATTAATGAATATGTAAGAAACTGAAGCTAATTTTGAATGTAGTACAGGGTTTCTCAGACTGTGAAGCACGATCTTCTAAGGGGGCGTGGTAATCCTATGAGGGGGGCGCGAGGTCATTGAAAAATCAAAAATGAAAGATTATTTAAAATATTATTAATTTAAAGAAAGCAAAACGAAATATAAAACATTCTGATATAATAAAAAATGAAATACGCATCTATACGCTGATGTAATATATAATACTTATAAATGTATCACACACAGCACAGGACAATGTATTTCGCAATTAATTTATCAATACTAGTAACTGTAGTACTACAATACTAGTATAGTAGTTTATTGGATAATACTTATCCAATCAACTACTATACTAACATAGCATTGATCCTAATACTTACAAGTAATATAAAAAAAAAATTTTAAGTCAATTCCTACAAAGTCAACAAAGAAATTTTTTTTATTTTAGTTGCATTTTAATAAATAGTCACAATTCATATAAATATGTATATACATATGACAGAATTCCAATATTAAGTCGCAAAGTAGAAAGCGAATTTCCTTTCAATTTTCTATACCTGGAAGTTTGATATCTGTTAATTGGATAATCAGTGTGTGTGTGCTGTTGCTATCTATTGCCTTCATCCGGAACAAATTTAATTTTTTCTCCCTTATAAAACTAAAATTAATTAATTAAATTTAATTAATGAATTAATATTTGAAAAACTGTACTAACATCAAGCGCCTTCCACTACAAGTTTAAAAAATGTATTTGGGAATTTGAGTGGATGAAAAAAAGTATTTTATTTACGATTGAAAATTTGAACGATATATATATATAGGTTAGAGTAGGATCTAATAGAGGGAATTGAAAAAGTAACTTTCTTAAAATATATATTGTACTTATTAAAGTAACAAATAAAAAATGTAATACTTATCTTGATAATTAGTACGGTTTATGATTAAGGTCGTATTGTAGCTTTAATATCAAAGTATATAATTATTGCATTCAATACATTGTTATTGTCTGGCGGGGCGATGAAAATTATGACTATAAATTGGGTCGCAATTATTGAAGGTTTGAGAAGCACTTGTGGCGGATGTATTGGCGTCCTTCCTTTAATCATCTTGGGAAATTTTTGGTCTATCATTTCTAGTTTACTCATTGCCAACCCTCTGAAGAAGCAAACCTGATTATGCTGATTAGGTTGGATATATATAGTCTAGATTTTAAAGCTAGTGACATAGAGAAGGTGAGGAGAAGGATAGATTGCTACCGATTAGGTATTATTCTATTTTATAGCGCGTTTCAGAGATTAGTTTCCATCTCTGCTGCTAACAGAGCAGTTCTCTCCAACATGCGTACACATATGAATAAAAATAGCTTACAACTTGACTTGATTTCTCTGTTGAAAGTTTTCTGACTCCTCGGCATATATATTAAACAACACAAAATGAGCAAAGTATACATGTAAGAGAATATCAACACTTTTCGATGGATTCATCGACAGTAATCCTAATGTTTTTTCAACGCAAAGTATAGTTATACTTTTGTGTTTTATGGAATAAAAATAAATTCTTAGATTATTAATCTCACTAGTAAGCACAGAAAAAATAATACACTAGTCGTTTGTTTCCGTCCAGTAAACGAAAAATAATACATTGGAAGACGAAATATCAGTCACACAAAATAATATTACTATCAATCCACATGGTATGATGAATTGAAATCCTTTCGAAGCCAGGGGATCTTATTCTTTTTTATCCAATATCACAGCAAACTGTTTTTTTTTTAAAGAAAAATGCTTACGTCCACGGCTTCCAAGGCTTTAAAAATAAGGAAAAAGGCTACACACGCTATGCCCCGAAGCAGCTTTTTCCTTGTGAATGCTATAAAAAAGAAAAGTATCCACATACAGAGGGGAAAAAAATCAAAAATTTTGACAAAGGAAGCTTTCACCCTCCTTAAGAAAAGGCAAACTTTTCTTCTCATGTGTTTGATCCATGCTGTACACATCTTGTAGGAAGTTGGCTATATATAGACTTTCTTCAGAGCAATAACGAAAGATGAGTGTAATCTTCAGTGGCCGTGAGATGGAAATCAGTACAAAAAAAAAAATAATAAACGATACAGCTCTGAAGAAAGTTCTTCTCTGAAAGTAATATGTTCCAATAATAATATTATTATAAGCCATAAACGTATCAAGCTGTTCATGGGATAGGAATGAATGAGCGCACTATAAACGGATTTGGTAAAAAGCTTAGATATTCTGATTCGTCATTTACTTCAATGATATTTTTACTGTAGTGTGTTTATTACAATTTTATATATCTACATTTGTTTTTTTTCTCTTCAAAATACTATTATATTAAGAAATTATTTCTCTCATAAGTGACACTAATTAGTTTTGTTTGCAAAAATATCACTCAAAATGACTTTTGAAATCAATTGATTTTCAATTATTAGTATTTAAATATATTTTGAGTATCACTAAAATACCTTTAAGGCACTGAAGACTTTTTAAAATTTAATTAATTTATGCTTTACATTCTTTTCCCTTTAAGAAATGAACCAGGATATTAACTACTTGTAAAAAGAAACACAGTAAAATATCAAAGTGACTACTTGTTGGAAAATATAGAAGTTGTCCATAATTTATTTCGGATAAAGTTATATAAAATACGAAATGTATAAAGATTTAGTACTTTATATGAAGAGCTTTGCATTAATACCCTTCACAAGAGCACCATTATTAATTGCTTGAAGAATATCAAGCCTGCTGTCGATTTCCCTTCAGATATTATCAAGCACTTCTGGAATCATATTAGCTGTTTCTGTGGTGATTACATTTTTAATTCTTCGATGCCACGAATCTGTGCAGCATAAACTGGGTCATTCAGATATCCCCAGAAAAAAGTAAAATGATGTGACTGGAGAAAGGTACAAAGTGTTCAGAGAACGAGGTAACCAGGAAATCGATTCATATCTATCAATCCAAGAATACAGGAATGCTTCATCAAGGAAATCATGGACATCTATAGTCTTATGAAAAAATTATCCATCCTGTTGGAAAAGAATGCTTGACTGCATTTATTCTAATCATAACACAGCAAACAATCTCAGCACATCGAAGTAAAAGTATGATTTATTTGATCAATCCAAGAAAAAGAAGGAACCTATTACTTTAACTCTTCTATAAGTCAATGTATACCGAACAACTGTTCATGTCCGAGGAGCATGTAGGCCCTGCTACAAATCCGCCACGTCCAATCCACCTCCCGGTATATGTAGCATGTAGGTGGTTGCACCCCGTAATCGAAAATGTGCTGGTGCACCATCGTGCATAAAACACACATCCGGGCACGCGTTCCCTGCAACAATTCTGGGAAGACGCGTTAAAAAAAAGCAAGGTACTTTGCGTCATTGAGGTATTCAGGCAGTATATGTATTCTCTACATTTTTTTCCGTCACTCTCCTTGTCCAACCGAGGGCTACTATTATCGAGATTTCTCCCGCCTAAACGTAGTTTGCGACCCCCATGTTCTATGGTGATTTGGCATCCCCATGTTGCCTACTATCACCCCTCTGAATTTATCGGTCGAATTCGACAACATTCATCCTGAATGTGTCATTTGTATTCATTCAATTTTTCCAATGCCATTCTGTTTTTATTATTCTATAATGCCTATTATTTTTCCTCAAAAAATGTATTCAAAATTAGCAAAACATTCTCCTTTTATGATAAATTCTTCTTTTATTATCACAGAAGCATGTTTTATAAAAGGAGAATGTTTTGAAAATATGCCATTCTTTATTTATTTTTTGTCAAAAATTTGTATTTAAATAATTTTTTTCTTGTAAAAATACTCTTAAGACAATTTTATGCACATATATTCTCATTCAACTAAAGCAAATATAAAGAAATATATATAAATATATTCATTTATACGATTTTTAAAATCGAGGTCCGAACGGAATCAGGCACCTTAAGTTAAGAGAGTTTTCCCTGTATCTATTTTTTTCTTTCATTGATTACTGAAAGATTGAATAAATTAAGTTTCGTTGAATTAAGCTTAGATAAAGCTTAGTTTTCTTTAGGAGTTAATATGCCTCGTACTACATAAAAAAAACAGAGCGCGAATTCGTATATAATACTCTTTTCAAACGTTTCTACACTTCTCTCGCTTAACGTTTCCTTTCCAAACCATTTAATTTCATTCGATGACAACGTTAATGCGCGACTTTCACATTTTGCACGGTCTGCCGAAACATTATAGCCCATACAAAATTTCATTATTTAAAAAAAAAGAGTTAATTATACAGTCAAATTTACTGAATTATCTCGAGTGCCTAATTTTATGATGCTCAATTAAAATTATTCAGAGTGAGAAAGATACGTTGCGTTAGCCTCATTTCATGTAGGTTACCGACTTTCATCGATGAGTGCTGAAAGGGGAACTAATTTACTAAATTAATTATCCTTCAAATTTTGAATTTAATTATTTGTTTTTGCTTGCGATACATAACACTCCTGTATAGTTTTATCATTTTATGTTATAATGTTGGAGGTAATTACTGTAATTTGAGACTAATAGGGTTTCCCGTGGGACCTCGCTAAAAACTTCCAGTTGGGAGGTTTCTTTTCAATTAATTGAAGTAATTAAATTAATTTCTATGCAATTTGAAGCCTGACACTGGCCACTTAAGCTCAATGGATCCCTTCCGATAACCTCTGTATAACATTAATTGATTGCAAATTTTTTTCTATAGAGCTTTCATCAATTATACCAGTTTTCCCCTTTTTATCGCCACGAATTAGTCCTCATTTAATAACTTTTATGCGATCCGCTGTAATGATGGGGAGGGACTTTGACTGTCCATATTTTAGAAGGTTTTATTTTAATAATTATAATTTAATCGTATTTAAACATTCCTTCAGAAAAAAAATACATTTACACTAAAGAACGAATTTTAATTGATTTAACCTTTTATCTACCGACGGTACTTATAAGTGCCATCACTTTAAAATTACATAAAATAACCATTTTTACGAATACTCTGACAATACTTTGCAGGAATATTCTTTTAAATCCACTCTTCCAAGATGTATGGCAGCACTGGTTTTATGATGATTATTTTAGCGGGGAAGACGAATAATTTTATAGCAGAAATTGCGTTTTCAGCTGACATTTTGATTAGTTGCGAAAATGTCTAAAAAGTAGTTATGTCTTGCTTTTTTTGTATGTTAATGACGACCTTAGAAAACGATTTGACTATTTATTTTAAGTGAACAGTGTATATAATTAATTTTACAGTGTAATAGCTTTAATTAATTAATTAGCTGTAACGGATTAAATTTCGCACAAAGTTAAGTATTTTGTTTATGTATATCCTTTAATTTTCAATGTAGTGATACAAAAAAAAAATTATTGCATGAAAAAAAAAAACTGTAGTAAATAATAATGCGGTAGGTAAAGGGTTAACTTGAAATGTGAAGGGATTTCCATAAAATATCACAGAAACCCGAGAGAAATACACCAAAGTAAATAAAATAATTGTAATTCAATTTTTGCCCTGTATTTTTTGAACCACGTCCGTGGTCCGGGGATTAGGGACTACTGATTTAAACCATTACTATTGCGTATTCCCATGGGTAAACTGAAAAATATAGCAATTGAGGTAGGAAAAAAAGCGTTTAATGATGTCAAAGTTTGGTTGGTAGCTTGAATAATTTAGAATAAATTAAAAATTAAACTCCAAAGAGAACTATTCATCAAATTAAACAGCGAAGTTTAATAAATATCGTAGAACTTCCTAGTAATTACGAATTTAAAAAAACCGCTCTTAGCGGGTATAGCGGGGGCTTTTCGACAAAAGAAACATGCCCGTCAAATTTAGAATCAGGGGATATAATAATTCCGGAGATCTCGTAAGGAGCGAGTCGTTTTTCTCCTAAATATATATATATGCATATCTAATTATTCACAAATTAAACTTCCTGCAGAGTGATGTTATTTAATTTAAGATGGTCTTGAACCCTCCAAGGCATTGAGTGATAACCCTTTTTTTTTTGTTTATCGGCTGTGATCGTTAAATATCCTTTTAATTCCAACTTTATCCCCTCAAAATTGCATACTCGTACATTTCAAAATAAAATGAAGCAATATTGTATCATCCGCGTAATCTGACGAATCACCGTAATCTTTAACGGAAACCAAATGATTCTCAAAGTTTTGTTAAGAAAACTGTAAAAGTTGTGTGACCTCCTGCAACGGATAAATAATGCTTTTGCGTAATGTCTTACGTCTGCGTATGCTTGTGTTTCGTTTCGACTTTTTATGTGTATTAAGTAAAATGCGAAGAGATACCAAAATACTTCCCCATCCTTTCAATTCGCACGCACTCATATACAGGGTGTCCAACCTTAATGTGACCCAATAGCTAATTCCCGAACCGTTCGGCTTAGATATGCACTTCCAATTTCAAAAAAGTTTTAAAACAGGTAAAGAATGTTTTTAAGTGCTTTTCGAACCAAAAAACCCATTTACAAAAAAAATTACAAAAATTGAATTTTTATACGGCCCTCAGGTCCTTTTACTTATAGTTAGGAAAAGATGCAGCTCACAAAAACAAAGTAAACACAAAAAGTTTTATTTTATTACGATGAAAACTGGCCGAGTTATGGAACTTAGAAAATCATACATTTTTTAAATTTTCTTGGCAATTTTCAAGAAGCTAGTAAGGGGTCGTCTCCAAAGTGAAATTAGTTGGAACTCTGCCAGGAAACTTTCGCTCTTGCACTTCACTTTTATGTAAATCATTTTAATTTGAAAGCATACGTTATTCAATAATTGGGTATTTAAGAAATAAAATTTATTCTGTGTACGTGTAAAACATAGGGAAAATAAAATAATTTGGACGAAGAAATCATTTCAAAAGCAGTTCCAAAAAAAATAGACTTATATGCTGCGGCTTCAGTCTGATTTGCTGCGTTTTTGCTGATCATGACAAACGTTAAAACTCTGTTGTGTAGTCGCTTGCAATTGCATACAGTCGTATTCTAATATTACGAATTCTAGTACGGGAGAACGAGATGTATACAAATGAAGAATACTGCGAAATGGTACTGTTTTATGGACAGTTTAATCGAAATAAGAGAAAGACGGCAAGACTTTATGCCATTAAATTCCCCACTGGAAGACATCTATCTTATTGCACAATTGCCCGTGCTGTTCAACGCTTGTATAAAACTGGTAGTTGTCATAGACGTATTCGCTTGTTTCGTGCCACACCTCGTGCCTTCACCATTAGTTAAGTTAATTTAGTCATTCTGATATAATAAAGCCCCTGATTCATGATTGGCGCATCATTCCACATTATGCTATAATTTGAATGGCAAATACTGTATTATTTTGCTGCTATTTGTTAAAACAAGTTGTTTTTTAATCTTTTCGGTACAAGTTGTATTTCTTTAATTTAACTTTTATTTCTTGCCATGCAGCTATACAAACTGTCAATCTATGATGTTTACTACGATGTTTTAATATTACTATGATGTTTTTCTCTTGCTCTTTCTGTAGATAGTGAATTACTGTTATCTAAACTCAATTTATATACGACCCCCTTTTCTGAGCAACTTCGTGCCATTTTCCACCAAATTATGACTGATTGGTATTTTTTTATATAAAATATGTCAAAATCTTTGTTGTTTTGGTTTAAAGGTGCAGTTTTCTAGTGGTGCCAATTTTGCTGTTCCGAAAATTTACAGATTGTAATTTTTAAATAAAATTGAAGAGATATTAAAGTGAAATAAAAAGAATATTCATAAAACTATAATTAATGCATAAAATTAAAAATTGTATTTTTTTAAGCAAAAAGAAATTGTAAATTAGAATATTAATGAAAAAGGCTTACCTGCGCTGAGGAAAGTTCTAAGGGAGGGTAAATTTCTTTCACACATTTCCATTCATACCTCTCAGCAAAACTCATCCAATCCGTGACTGTTTTCTTCGAAACATTGTTCGAAAGAAAGGAAGCCTGGAGGTTCGACTTTCACACCCACATACTTGTCAACATCAAAACCTCAAGCATACTCGGCTTACTTTCTTCGAACCAGCTGTTCTTCCTTAGTGATCTTTTTATACGATGCACATTCGCTTCTATCTTTCGGTATTCCCAAATATATCCATGACTCGAATCTGTTGCATCTCTATTTATGTATTATCTTTGTTTTTGTAAATTTAGTTTTTGTGATCTGGCAACAAGAGAGTTGTCAATATTGCGGCTGATGTAAGAACACGAATAAAAAGCTTACGATCAAAAATAGTTTTCTTCTGTTGTTTTTAATCAATTTAAAAAGATGAATCAATTCTAAAAAATATTTTTATTTATTCCATATATTATTCGCGACTAACTCATCTACAAATCCTTTTAATCAAACGCATAGCTTTCTTGCAAACCGAACATTCAGCATTTGCAGCAATCAATCCTTTTCCATGCACCGCTGTGTGTATTACAGACAATCTTTCCTTTTGTTACAAATCATACAAAAAAAGGCACAAATCTTACCTTTCATACATACTCTTAAGGAAAAGTCGAAGGAAAAAATGGAAAACAGGAAAATCGAGCAATAAAAAATGGTAGAAAAGTTCAAAATATTCTCTACGGGCGAAATCCAAGTGCGAAATTAAAATAAAAATAAAAATGGAATTGTTAATTTAAAAATCGTCTGCTCGTGTTAAAAAAATCAGCAATTTTTTAAATTTACCAATAGCAAATTTACTAAAAAGAACACGTGACCTTATCTGCATAAGGCCATAAATCAAAAATCAAGGGTTACCAAATTATACAGTCTGCCAGAATGAATTCCTTATTTCACCATGATATCTAGATAAAAATCGCCAAATTCAAAGAAAAATCGCCAAATCCATTTGGTCTCTTCTAATTTATACTTTAGCCATTACACTTAAAATATAAAAGAGCATTGGTGAACTTATTTATATAAAAATATAAAAGAAACTTGTACCTTCTTTTAAAAAATTATCCCGAGAGAGAAACATAATTCAAAATCGTATGATAAAATAAAAAAAATTAAGTTAGAAAAAATTACTTTCCGAAGAGAAACATTTTTGAAATATGGTTTTTCCCTCTGATAAAAAAAACTAGAATTAAAAACTAAAAAAAAAGTTCAAATCTTTTCTGAAGATTTTTCTCTTCTAAAGATGTTTCTTCCCTTGAACAATTATCGGTTATATAGGATTTCTATAATTTACTTTATCTAATTTATTTTATTTTTTTTCTTCATGAAATAAAATTAATGCATAAAATAGCTTCTTTAAATCTCTTCAGTTTTTTTTTTTTTATATACTTAGGTATCTGAACTCTAACTTAATATTGAAGAAAAGTGAAACTGATGCAGTTTTAGTTCTTAGATATATATCGTGAAAATAATTATTCTGATGTAAAAATCTAAAAGAATAAGTTTACTAAAATATTGTCAATTTGAAATCTCAATGATTAACTATGTTTTAGGATATGAATCAATTAAATAAACCAATAGTAGATTGAGCTGCTTTTCTCCGCCTAATTGTAAAACTAGAGCTGGCCAAAAATCAATCATTTAGTCATTCTTAGATATCTAAAGCCATAACGGTACTTATGTATTATCGCAACAATCGCCAACAATCAACATTACTCGCCAAGTTGGCAGCCTGAATTTCGCATGTGTCGTATGCGCTGAATCAGCAATCTCGTGCTTTGGTTTATATAACTTTGCTAATAGGTTGCGATAATTCGTAAGTACCGCTATAACATTATACAGGGTGGAACAAATAAAAGAGTCCTGGAGAACATAGTTCCAGGTCATAAAGAAACACAACAAAGGTAAATAGATAGCTCGATGTCCAACTTATAAAAGATGTTGAAAATGACCTTTATATATTCATCAATTGGCACCTTACATCCCTGGTCAGCAAATGGCGGCAAATTGAAACTGGACTCTCTCTCTGCTGAAACTTCAGCAATTTCTTCAGAAATGTTCTGCTCCAGTTCTTGAAAACCATGATAGTTGTTGTGAGACTCCTTAGATTTGAGGGTTCCCCACAAAAAGTAATCAAGCACTGACAGATCAGGTGACCTGGATGGTCAGAAAAGACTGAAATCTGCTAAGCAACTTTGTCAAGAGTGAAGATTGTATAAATCTGATCTATAGTTCAGTGAGATCTATGGACAGTTGCACCATCCTATTAGAAGTAACTGTAGGTCTTTTTCTTCTTAACCAATGCTGCATTAATTAGATTCAAAATGTTTCAAATGTAACGCTCCAAATTTTTCGGAGCATCGGAATTAAATACCACCAATAATGCGGCGTGCAGACACTGCACCCCAAAATCGAATCTTTTGATCATGCAATGGTGTATGGTGGAAATTATGAAGATTTTTCGCTGCCCAGAATTTACTATTCATATCAACTCACACTGACACAGCTCGCACTAAGATCTGAACCGGTTACGATCATATGATGTACGCGCCACATTCACATCCAATCGTTCGGTCCACTTTTATTTGCCCCATCCTGTATAATGAGCTAGTAATATGATAAAAATTATTCATTAAATTAAGGAACTTGTAAATGTGTAAGTAAAAATTTGGAGAACCCATACCTCTTCAATCATTAATGACGAAAACAAGATTCCAATAAACGATCATAGGAAAAAGGAATAATTTATGATTATTCTAAGATAAAAAATGTAAAAGTAAAAAATCTCAAAAATGACTGATAAATCTAACTTTTATATGTTAGATTTCTATATGCTACTCCATCCCGTTAAAAAAGATGCTTAGATTATTGAGGAAAAGATTAATAGATTATTTATGGCTAGAAAACTATTCTAAACTGAATTGGATCTTAAAAATAATTTTACTTGCATAATTTAATAAATTTTACACTTAGTAATTTTGTGCTCATCTAAAATTTACAAAAAAGTTAAAGCAATAAAAAAATCATTTTGTTTAAACTAAATATAAAAAAATAACAAAAGAAAACATTATTATTCTGACAAGTTTTCCTTGTATAAAAATTTTAACTAATATATATATAGACATTTGTCACTTTTTCCTGTTAGGAATGTAATTGTTAAAAAACTTTTAAATATAATAAACGTTGAGCAGATTTATCTTTAATTACAATAATAGCTCACCTTCTCGACATAGATGACTGTAAATGTAAGAACTATCATGAATTTATTGATAGCTATCACAAACACGTAGTAACAGGCAATTTAAATATAACCAAGGACAGAATTTTAAAAGATATCATGAGTAAAGGCACTAGTTTTAGATTAACAATTTCTAACAACAATAATACCGTTAAAAACAAATAATAATGATATCAATAATTTTATTACTAAATCTGCAGTTAAATATGGTTTGCCTTTAGAGGGGGGGGGCATTTGATGAATTTAAGTACAATATTTTAAAAGACCTGATGAAATTTAACTATCGTTCTAAATCAGTACTTACTTATAAAGATGTAAAACAGAAAATTTATGATTTACGAAAGAATTTTATCATTGTTTACATAGATAAAGTGCCTGGTAATTAGCTATAATTTGTAAATATTTTTATAATAATATGATTGATGAACACTTTTTAAACAATGAATCTTTTAAAAAATTGGACTTGTCAGATAAAGAAATTACTAATCGAATTACTGCTATATATAGAAAATTGGGTGTTTCCATTCATAAGATTAAGTTTCCATATATATTTTTAACACCTAAATTTCATAAAAATCCTGTTAAACTTAGAGCAGTAACAAATGGTTTTAAAACTTATATCACTGCTGCAGTTAAAATGCTGCATAATATTATGCAAGAATTTATCAATAAGCAATGTAATAAAGTTATAATTAAAAATAGTAAAGAAATTGTAAATTTTTTTAAAAATAAAAATATTTATTCAGTTTATAGTTATGACTTTGAAGATCTTTTTAATTCCATTAATATCAATGATATAATTAGGATAATTTTAAATAATCATAGAAATTATAACCTTAATATTAATTTACAAAAATTTAGAACTCTAATAAATTTAGTCTTAAGAGAAAACTACATTAATTTTAATGGTTCTCTGCACAAACAAACCAAAGGTTTGCCTCAAGGTGGCCCTGCTAGCAATAGTTTGGCTAATTTATATTTACACTTTTACGAAAATAATGATATTATTAATAATGATTATTACATATTTAGATACATAGATGGCCTAGTTATTTTGGTAAAAATTATAATTTTAACCCCATTATTAATTTTTATCCGGAATATTTAAAGCTAATTAAAATTAATAGTAATCCAGTTAAAACTAATTACTTGGATGTATCATTGTGTATTAAGGACTATAAATTACATAGCAATATTTATGATAAAAGGTATGATTTTAATTTTAACATTCTTAATGTGCCTTACTGGAATTCCAACATATATCAAATTATAGAAATATTATTTTTACTTATATTTATCGTAATAACGTATTAGTTAGTAATAAATTTAATATACATTTAAATCTTAATAACTTTATTAAACATTGTATGGAACACGGATACCCTCCAAAATTTATAAAAGGTTACCTAACAGTTAAATAAAAATATGTTATTAGTTGTACACTTTATCGATAGATGGCACCTCAAGCTACATAAATGAACAATATTATATTTTCTTAAAAATTAATTGTGTATGTCATGGTTGTACTTTTATTTTCTATACATTTTAAAATAAAATATAGAGTTTTTAAATGTGTATACATAGTATTAAAGCTATTTTTTCAAAACTTAATAATTTTATACGATACTGTTACTGTACATAGCCGGGGAATGACTCACGTGGTAAGTCTTTACCTAATAGTTTAACTTTCATTTTAAATATTTTAGTAATTATTATAGGCTATAATATTATAGTTTTACATTAAAAGATTATGGTTTTATCTATAATGATAGTTAACATTCTCTAAACAATTTCTTGCTTTCCCTATGGCCCAGAGTATTGGCAAATTCAGGTGAATTTTGGCTGGCCGAAAAATATTGTTTAAACCTGCATTCCTGGTTCCTAAGGCTAGGAGTTTGCTCTAGTATTTCTGTGGCTAAATCTATTCTATCATGATTATAGTTATCTTAGGTATATAACTATTTTTTGTAAATTTTTGTAATATATATATAAATATATATGAGTGTATGAAAAAATTCTCTTTAATTTCTCTAAACAATTTCTTAATTTATAAAGGTCCTAGCCTTCAGGATTCCTTTGTAAATAATTACTAGTTAACTTCAAAACGGGAATCCATTCAACAACATCCTTCCACCAATTAACAAGATCCGTCCACGGAGGTCATGTGAGTTGTAATTTCGTTGGCCGCTTCGTATAAGAACCGAGATTCTGGAAAATCCCCCCTTTTTGTCTCTGTCTTCGTTATGCAGTTGCAGCCCGTTTTGGCTTATGTGTCATTGTTGTGTCGTTCATTTCTATGTTTCTACGTGTTAATTAACAACAAACGAGATTACCATTCAAGGAGACTGCTTCGTCAATAACATCAAAGCAACATCAATAATAATTCCATAGGACATCAGCCATCTAAATGATGATCATCGTTACAGTAATTATTACCAATTACCACGATTATATGTCATATATATGTATGTATATATATATGACATAATCGTGGTCATTGGTAATAATTCATTCATAATAATTATTAATGCCCTTGAGAGTCGATTACTCCAAGCACCTTCTTTGCGAATCACTAATTACCAAAATAAACATACTTAATAAATTTCAATTCTGACACCTGTTTTTAAAAAATGGGAGTTTTTATGTGTATAACATCTTTTAAACTCGCACTGCCCCCTTGGAAATTGATTTCAGCAAAAAACCGGCTTTTAGCGAATCTCTACTTTTTAAAAGGTCCATGCCTGCCAAATTTCAAACTGTAGATCTGAGCATCTGGATATCTTGTGAGGAGTGAGTGAACAGTTCTTTTTTCCTTCATACACAGAGAGATAAGGTACGTAAAAACTTGTGCGTATAACACATCACTCAATAAGTCCTCTGTCTAATTAATAAAACAACAATTTTTCTGCAAAACTGAACTTTAAACATCAAGATATCCCCTTCAAGAGTGATACATGCACCCCAGCGCTCTTTTAATTTTTTAGTTCTTGTTTTCGTAGAATGATTTGTCTTTGCTCTCAATATAGGATTCTACTTCAGCAAAATCTCTTCTTAATTTGAACAAAACCTCTTTCCCTGTAGCATTCTTTTAAGATCTGTAGACAGCCAGTAGTTACTGGGGGCTAGATCTAGACTGTATGGTGGGTAGGAAAGTGATTCTAAGCTCAATTCGTTCAATTTGATCACCGTTTTCATGGACTTGTGGCACGGAGCATTGTCTTGGTGAAACAGTATTTTTTATTTTGCATTTTAGGACGCTTTTTCTTTATTTTTTCATTCATTTGATCGAATAACGCCATGTAATATTCACTAGTAAATGTTTTGACTTTCTGAAGGTAGTCAATAACAAAATCAAATAAGCATCCCAAAATACGGACGCCATAACCTTGATAGCTGACGTTTGAGTTTTTGGTCGCTTTGGACGCCTTTCACTGGCTGCTGTCCACTCAGCTGACGATCTTTTGGATTCAGGCGTGTAGTAATGGATCCATGTTTCATCCATTGCCACATATCTATGAAAAAAATCCTGTTTATTTTGCTTAAACAGTTCCAGACAACGTTCTGAATCGTCGATGTGTTGTTGTTTTTGATCGACAGTGAGCAAACGCGCGCGCGCGGCGCCCACTTTGAACATAACTTTCTCATTGACAAATGATCATGCAAAATAGCAAATACACTGCCTTCTGATACGTTTAAATTCTCTACCTCATGCAACTCCAATTTACGATCAACTAAACAGATTTCATGGACTTTTTTGATGTTTTCTGGAACAACTGCAGAAATTGGCCGACTTAAAAGTTTAACGTCGTTTGTGTCTGTACGACCATGTTTTAAGTCAGTATACCATCTCTTAACAGTTTCTTGCGATAGAGCAGAGTCCGGATAACATTTATCAGGCGATATTTTTGCTGTAACAGTCTTTTTACCCATCAGAAAATAATGTTTAATTAGCACACGAAATTCTTTTTCATCTAAAGTTTTCAAGTAGTTGCCACTGTTACCTACCACAAAAAGCCACTGTAACTTTATAACTAAACAATATATTACCTCGAAATTTTGATACATGCCGTTTGAAAGTTAGTACTACTAGGTTAGGCTTAGAAAAGTTAGAAGGTAGTACCATCTATATGTTAGGCCCGGGACTTATTGAGTGATGTGTTATATGAATGATGTATTCAAATACAGCAAAAAATTATACCAAAATTTTAAATACAATTTTGCAATAATTCTTCGCTTATTTAAATGTTTCTTTTTTACATTTCTACATTTCAGTTTCTTTTTTTCATTTAATTAAATCAGTGCTTCTCAAACTTTCAATGTTTGCGACTCAATTTTTAATCATAATGTTCATCCTCTCCACTCCCATACAATAACAATGTACTAAATTCATTAATATAATTTGACACTACAGCTACAATATAACTTTAATTATAAACCGTACAAATTATCAAGATAAATATTCAGTTTGTATATAATTTTATTATTAATGGCCATACTGGTAATTATTGAATTTGTTCTTAGCTTAGTATCGTTAAATTAATACCAAATACATTGTACCGTACTGATACATACATAAATGTATTATATTAGTGTAAATGTATATTTTATTTTTTAACATCCTTTTATAAGCTTTACTTGTATGTAATGGAGTCTTTGTACTCACCCAATTTAAAAGGTCAGATTAATTTGAAATTTTGCTCATTTGTGCAGAACCGATGACAATACAATAATTTTCTAATTTTGTTCATTGTCCTGATCAGGATCATTAGGACTAACGATTTCCCATTTTCAGATCCCATCCCGCACTGGCGACTAATTCCAGATTTGGGGGCTAAGAGATTAAGTTACAACTTAGTTCGATAAACTATAAAATTGGTTATTTTAGTTTTTGTTTAAACTGTAATTTATTATTATTATAGAATGCATTTTGTTTGCTTCCTTTCAGTAAATTATTATTTTTTTCAATCACTACCATTATATACAGTTCACTCTCTCACTATATATATATATATATATATATCGTGTTCAAATTTTCAATCGCTAATAAAATACATTCTATTCATTCATTCAAGTTCAAATACATTTTTTTATACTTGTAGTAGATGTGACACTTGGTGTTAGTACAGTTTTTTTCAAACATTTATACCTTAATTGAATTAAAAATTTAAATAAATAGTAATAAATACAAATAATACCCAACAGCAGAAAAAGACAGGAAAATCGTTCGTTGCGTCCCTGTAGAGCAATGGATAGCGCCTTGGACTTTTAATCCAAAAGTTCGTGGGTTCAAAATTCCACCTGGGAAGGCCTAATTTCTGAGAATGCGATTTCTTTTAACTATACTATTTTATTAGAAAAAATATATTTTAATTAGAAAGGAAAATACCCCCCGGGGGGGGAGCGTTAGAATTCGGAGGTGACAGAAATGATCAAACGGCCATCTCAAGACTCATAAGTGGACATCTAAAAAACATGACATTTGACTCAGGACGCAGTCTTTTCATTGTGCAAAAAATGCAATCTGAAGCCGGCATCCCCCGATCAGATCCTGGATTGCTTGGGGTCCGCTCTAGCGGATCTTTATGAAAGTTCTCTACTGGTGCTTGACTTCGCTAGAGTTCACGATACCATGGATCTGATCTAGCTGCCGCTAGATCTCTGAGGAATTAGAAACAACAACAACAACAGAAAGGAAAATGGAAAATTGCAAGGAAAATCGCTTTGTATTTTGTCACTTAATATTGTGATTCGTTTATATGTATATGCAAATTTGCATTAATTGTAACTATTTAATAAAAAGTAGCTAAAATAAATTGTTCTTTGTTGACCTAAGTAGGAATTGATTTAATTTTATTTTATATTACTTGTTTTAAATAATCTTTTGCTTACGACTTTTCAAATGGCTCGGCGCCCCCACACTTAAGGGTTATCACGCCTCCCTCGGGGGAGTGCCCCACAGTTTGAGAAACGCCGAGTTAAATATTAGAAACTTTTTTAACAGTGAAAACTTCCCCTATTCGAAAAATCCCCAGATATATCATTCTCTATTTCCCTCCTGATTCAATTTCTCTAATTCCTTTTTCTACTCTTGAATGACTTTCATGCACTTCCTTGTTAGTTCTAAATTTATAGTGAAAGTCTTTTTTTTCCTACTCTCTTTCTCATTTCTCCTCAACGAATATCCTTAGTTATCCATTAATATACGTGAATCCTGCAATCGTATAAGTCAGCTTTAAGCGTGCATAGTTTCTTGAGAAGAATCCGTATTGATTTTTTCCCTTTGAAACAGAAACATTTTCTTTTTTCAGTCATACTAGGGGTTAGGGAGTGTATGCATCTCATTTTCTTATCTTTTACTTTAGAAGGGGGTATTCGGCTTATCAGAAAGATTCGAAACTCATTCAGAATGTCTGACAAAAGAAAAAAAAAACTTCTAAGAATGCGTGATGATCCGATGTATATGTATCTTTTATCAGTGAAATAAGATGAAATGTCCTACTATCTTAAGTGATAGCTGAAAAGTATTTGAAACTGGACATCTGTAGAATCAATTTTGTTCATTTAAAAAAAATAGGCTTTCGAAGGCATTGCAAATAAACTTTATTAATTACTAATGAAAGACTTGGTTGCTAACAAGGTTTTGGATAAATTATTCATTCGTAATGTGTAACAAATTTAATCAATCTGTGACGGATCTATACGGTCTTAAACTAACAGTTTCTATTTTTCTTAAAAGTTTTATTTATTTCAACCAATCTCCACCGGGAGCCAAAGCGTGATTTATGCAAATGAGAAATATTATATAAGTTCGGGTTCCGCGAGTTAAAATGTAGTGAAGGAGAGAGTAGTAAAGTGAAGAGTTAGATTTTTGAAGTAAAATGAATTGAAGCATCGGCCAAATCAACACGCAGTTGTTGACATTATTTAGTTGGTAGTGACGCGACGAGCTAAGCTGAAGAGCTTGAAGATTGAAATTGGAGAGTCGAGTGTGGATCCTTAGCCATTATCCGATCCAGCCAGCAATAAGTTTCTGCACCACGACGGACCTGCCGGAAGTTACGAGAATAAAGGTTAGTGATTTAGAAATTTGTGAATACGTGTACATGTGTTAGCTGTAATTGTACGTACTGATCTTTTCGTGGATTCAGTTCCGTTTCCGTAGTTCCGCTAGTAGTAACCCCTTTCTCATTACTCCACTGTGTTTTATTGTTCTTAAATTTAAATCGTTACGTTTTGTAAACTTTCCTATCAATAAATATAGTGATTTGTAATGATGTCTTCTTGAATTCTCTAATCCACTTACATGTCCAGAAACAGTTAACGGTAGACGGGGAGATTATAGTCTTAGGGGAGGTTATATGTCACGACAAATCTATTGTAATGAATATGAAAACTTGGCAACTGTAATTAAAAAAAGAAAGAAAAACTAATAGATAGAAACGAAGAAAAATATTTTGTGAAATATGCTTTTAATGTTATTAATTTTTTTGTCAAAGTTTGAAATACACAATCGGGACTTATAAACATTTCGAGTGCTCTTTGGTTCATAAACATAAATTGTCCTTTATTTTTGATAGCTAATGTAAAAAGATATCGAACTTAAATGAATTTGAATACTATAGAAGTTTATTTTATCCAGAATTTTTATGAACTTTAAAACGTGAATACAAGCATTTGACGAGCAAACAAAATACGTATTTACAAAAGAAATATACATTCTAATTTCGGAACACTTTTTCACATAAAACATATCTCAGTTTCAAATTTCGTGTAATTATAGCACATATAGCAAACTGTATATCACGTTTAATGTACAGTTAATCTTAAAATTTATCCACCCTTAATAAGTGAATGCATTTTCACTTTAATAAGTACATTCAATCTACTCCTCCCCTGGGTAATCTAAACATTTTTATACAATTAAAACAAGACTGAATGAATCAATCAGGGATGATTGGTATAAGAATGACTGTATGTGACGTTTTTTGAAAGTGTTTTTATTCGTTCACAAAGAGAGCGTTCAACCTACAGCCTCTCAGAAGTACAAACCAAAGCCAATTGTACTGAATACTGGTTTTTGTTGTATAGTAATTTCAATTATCCGATATATTTCTGATACGTGTATAAGCCGCGAGTATGTTTTTTCTTTAAAAATTTGATGTTTTGAAATTTTTTTTTATTC
>BMAO01003157.1:0-20553 GCA_019973975.1 Trichonephila clavata | reverse complement strand
AAAAGGAATTTTTTCTATAAAAAGGAATTTTTTGATATATACACATCGCTATCAAATTAACCTTTCTGAAAAAACATATATATGTTTCGCATCCGGGGCCAGTGGCGCAATGGATAACGCGCCTGACTACGGATCAGGAGATTCCAGGTTCGAATCCTGGCTGGCTCAGGACATCGATATATGTTCCCTTGGATCTGTTTTACTCAGATTTTTTCAATTAGAACTAGAAATTTTCGAAAATAAGTCGAATAGAAAAATGCATGTAACTTTTATGTATCATGATTTAGAGCAGCAATGCAGAACAAGACTGTGTCACTGGAACTGCAGATTCCATGTAAAACCCTTGGCAGGCGGAATATTTAAGAATCGTTTAGAATTCTTAAATTTCTTTAAAAAAGAATTTTTTGATATTAACATTTTGCAACATAATTAACCTTTCTGAAAAAACATATATATATTTGGCATCGGGGGCCAGTGGCGCAATGGATAACGCGCCTGACTACGGATCAGGAGATTCCAGGTTCGAATCCTGGCTGGCTCGGAAACTCAAGAGATTTATTTGGTTCTTTTTTTACTTAAAATTCTCCAAATACCAAGTTAAATTCGAAAAGAATTTAAATAGCTTTTTAATGATACAGTTTTTACGCAATACGGTTTATTAGAGAAAAGAATAACACGAGCCTGATATTAGGAAAGGAGATTCCGGTTTTAGTCATGGCTTGTCGATATTTCAAAAAGTTTTCAGAACCTTAAATGTGTATCAAAGTTCTGATTTCACAATTTACATTTGGCCATCAAAACAACAATCTTAAAGTACATATATGTTTTACGCAACACGGGACAGTGGCGCAATGCATAACGCGCCTGTCTAAGGATCAGGAGATTCCAGTTTCGAATACTGGATGTCTCCGAACATCGAAAGGTGTTCCCTTGGATCTGTTTTACTCAGAATTTTTCAATTAGAACTAAAAATTTGCGAAAATAAGTCGAATAGCAAAAATGCATGTAACTTTTACGTACCTTGATTTAGAGGAGCAATGCAAAACGAGACTGTCTCACTGTAACTGCAGATTACATGTAAAACTCCTGGCTCGCGGAATATGTCAGAATCGTTTAGATTTCTTCAAATTCTTTAAAAAAGAATTTTTTGATATTAACACTTTGCTATCAAATTAAAATTTCTGAAAAAACATATATATATTTGGCATCGTGGGCCAGTGGCGCAATGGATAACGCGCCTGACTACGGATCAGGAGATTCCAGGTTCGAATCCTGGCTGGCTCGTAATCTCAAGAGATTTATTTGGTTCCTTTTTTACTTAAAATTCTCCAAATACCAAGTTAAATTCGAAAAGAATTTAAATAGCTTATAATGATACAGTTTTTACGCAATACGGTTTATAAGAGAAAAGAATAACGAGCCTGATATTAGAAAAGGAGATTCCGGTTTAAATCATGACTTGTTCGATATTTCAAAAACTTTTTAGATCATAAATGTTTTTCAAAACTCTGATTTCACACAATTTACATTTGGCCATCAAAACAACAATCTCAAAACTACATTTAGGTTTTACGCAACACGGGCCAGTGGCGCAATGGATAACGCGCCTGACTACGGATCAGGAGATTCCAGGTTCGAATCCTGGCTGGCTCGGAACGTCGAAAGATGTTCCCTTGGATCAGTTTTACTCAGAATTTCTCAATTAGATCTAGAAATTTTCAAAAATAAGTTGAATAGCTGAAATGAATGTAACTTTTATGTACCATGATTTAGGGGAGCAATGGAAAACGAGGCTGTGTTATTGGAAATGTAGATTCCGTGTAAAACTCCTGGCTCGCGGGAACATTTCAGAATAATTTAAATTTCTTAAATTTCTATAAAAAGGAATTTTTTGATAATTACACATCGCTATCAAATTAACCTTTCTGAAAAAACATATATATGTTTGGCATCGGGGGCCAGTGGCGCAATGGATAACGCGCCTGACTACGGATCAGGAGATTCCAGGTTCGAATCCTGGCTGGCTCAGAACATCGATATATGTTCCCTTGGATCTGTTTTACTCAGATTTTTTCAATTAGAACTAGAAATTTTCGAAAATAAGTCGAATAGAAAAAATGCATGTAACTTTTATGTACCATGATTTAGAGCAGCAATGCAGAACGAGACTGTGTCACTGGAACTGCAGATTCCATGTAAAACTCTTGGCAGGCGGAATATTTCAGAATCGTTTAGAATTCTTAAATTTCTTTAAAAAAGAATTTTTTGATATTAACATTTTGCAACATAATTAACCTTTCTGAAAAAACATATATATATTTGGCATCGTGGGCCAGTGGCGCAATGGATAACGCGCCTGACTACGGATCAGGAGATTCCAGGTTCGAATCCTGGCTGGCTCGGAAACTCAAGAGATTTATTTGGTTCTTTATTTTACTTAAAATTCTCCAAATACAAAGTTAAATTCGAAAAGAATTTAAATAGCTTTTAATGATACAGTTTTTACGCAATACGGTTTATAAGAGAAAAGAATAACACGAGCCTGATACTAGGAAAGGAGATTCCGGTTTTAGTCATGGCATGTCGATATTTCAAAAAGTTTTCAGAACCTTAAATGTGTATCAAAGTTCTGATTTCACAATTTACATTTGGCCATCAAAACAACAATCTTAAAGTACATATATGTTTTACGCAACACGGGACAGTGGCGCAATGCATAACGCGCCTGTCTAAGGATCAGGAGATTCCAGTTTCGAATACTGGATGTCTCCGAACATCGAAAGGTGTTCCCTTGGATCTGTTTTACTCAGAATTTTTCAATTAGAACTAAAAATTTGCGAAAATAAGTCGAATAGCAAAAATGCATGTAACTTTTACGTACCTTGATTTAGAGGAGCAATGCAAAACGAGACTGTCTCACTGTAACTGCAGATTACATGTAAAACTCCTGGCTCGCGGAATATGTCAGAATCGTTTAGATTTCTTCAAATTCTTTAAAAAAGAATTTTTTGATATTAACACTTTGCTATCAAATTAAAATTTCTGAAAAAACATATATATATTTGGCATCGTGGGCCAGTGGCGCAATGGATAACGCGCCTGACTACGGATCAGGAGATTCCAGGTTCGAATCCTGGCTGGCTCGTAATCTCAAGAGATTTATTTGGTTCCTTTTTTACTTAAAATTCTCCAAATACCAAGTTAAATTCGAAAAGAATTTAAATAGCTTATAATGATACAGTTTTTACGCAATACGGTTTATAAGAGAAAAGAATAACGAGCCTGATATTAGAAAAGGAGATTCCGGTTTAAATCATGACTTGTTCGATATTTCAAAAACTTTTTCGATCATAAATGTTTTTCAAAACTCTGATTTCACACAATTTACATTTGGCCATCAAAACAACAATCTCAAAACTACATTTAGGTTTTACGCAACACGGGCCAGTGGCGCAATGGATAACGCGCCTGACTACGGATCAGGAGATTCCAGGTTCGAATCCTGGCTGGCTCGGAACGTCGAAAGATGTTCCCTTGGATCAGTTTTACTCAGAATTTCTCAATTAGATCTAGAAATTTTGAAAAATAAGTTGAATAGCTGAAATGAATGTAACTTTTATGTACCATGATTTAGGGGAGCAATGGTAAACGAGCCTGTGTTATTGGAAATGTGGATTCCGTGTTAAACTCCTGGCTCGCGGAACATTTCAGAATAATTTAAATTTCTTAAATTTCTATAAAAAGGAATTTTTTGATAATTACACATCGCTATCAAATTAACCTTTCTGAAAAAACATATATATGTTTGGCATCGGGGCCAGTGGCGCAATGGATAACGCGCCTGACTACGGATCAGGAGATTCCAGGTTCGAATCCTGGCTGGCTCGGAACCTCAAGAGATTTATTTGGTTCCTTTTTTACTTAAAATTCTCCAAATACCAAGTTAAATTCGAAAAGAATTTAAATAGCTTTAATGATACAGTTTTTACGCAATACGGTTTATAGAGAAAAGAATAACGAGCCTGATATTAGAAAAGGAGATTCCGGTTTAAATCATGGCTTGTCGATATTTCAAAAACGTTTTAGATCTTAAATGTTTTTCAAAATTCTGATTTTAAAATTTAAATTTGGCCATCAAAACAACAATCTCAAAATACATTATAGTTTTACGCAACACGGGCCAGTGGCTCAATGGATAACGCGCCTGACTCCGGATAAGGAGATTCCAGTTTCGAATCCCGGCAGGCACGGAACGTCGAAAGATGTTCCCTTGGATCTGTTTTACTCAGAATTTCTCAATTAGATCTAGAAATTTTCAAAATAAGTTGAATAGCTGAAATGAATGTAACTTTTATGTACCATGATTTAGGGGAGCAATGGAAAACGAGCTGTGTTATTGGAAATGTAGATTCCGTGTAAAACTCCTGGCTCGCGGAACATTTCAGAATAATTTAAATTTCTTAAATTTCTATAAAAAGAATTTTTTGATAATTACACATCGCTATCAAATTAACCTTTCTGAAAAAACATATATATGTTTGGCATCGGGGCCAGTGGCGCAATGGATAACGCGCCTGACTACGGATCAGGAGATTCCAGGTTCGAATCCTGGCTGGCTCAGAACATCGATATATGTTCCTTGGATCTGTTTTACTCAGATTTTTCAATTAGAACTAGAAATTTTCGAAAATAAGTCGAATAGAAAAAATGCATGTAACTTTTATGTACCATGATTTAGAGCAGCAATGCAGAACGAGACTGTGTCACTGGAACTGCAGATTCCATGTAAAACTCTTGCAGGCGGAATATTTCAGAATCGTTTAGATTTCTTAAATTTCTTTAAAAAAGAATTTTTGATATTAACACTTTGCAACATAATTAACCTTTCTGAAAAAACATATATATATTTGGCATCGTGGGCCAGTGGCGCAATGGATAACGCGCCTGACTACGGATCAGGAGATTCCAGGTTCGAATCCTGGCTGGCTCGGAACGTCGAAAGATGTTCCCTTGGATCTGTTTTACTCAGAATTTCTCAATTAGATCTAGAAATTTTCAAAAATAAGTTGAATAGCTGAAATGAATGTAACTTTTATGTACCATGATTTAGGGGAGCAATGGAAAACGAGCCTGTGTTATTGGAAATGTAGATTCCGTGTAAAACTCCTGGCTCGCGGGAACATTTCAGAATAATTTAAATTTCTTAAATTTCTATAAAAAGGAATTTTTTGATAATTACACATCGCTATCAAATTAACCTTTCTGAAAAAACATATATATGTTTGGCATCGGGGGCCAGTGGCGCAATGGATAACGCGCCTGACTACGGATCAGGAGATTCCAGGTTCGAATCCTGGCTGGCTCAGAACATCGATATATGTTTCCTTGGATCTGTTTTACTCAGATTTTTTCAATTAGAACTAGAAATTTTCGAAAATAAGTCGAATAGAAAAAATGCATGTAACTTTTATGTACCATGATTTAGAGGAGCAATGCAGAACGAGACTGTGTCACTGGAACTGCAGATTCCATGTAAAACTCCTGGCAGGCGGAATATTTCAGAATCGTTTAGATTTCTTAAATTTCTTTAAAAAAGAATTTTTTGATATTAACACTTTGCAACATAATTAACCTTTCTGAAAAAACATATATATATTTGGCATCGTGGGCCAGTGGCGCAATGGATAACGCGCCTGACTACGGATCAGGAGATTCCAGGTTCGAATCCTGGCTGGCGCGGAAACTCAAGAGATTTATTTGGTTCTTTTTTTACTTAAAATTCTCCAAATACAAAGTTAAATTCGAAAAGAATTTAAATAGCTTTTAATGATACAGTTTTTACGCAATACGGTTTATAAGAGAAAAGAATAACACGAGCCTGATACTAGGAAAGGAGATTCCGGTTTTAGTCATGGCATGTCGATATTTCAAAAAGTTTTCAGAACCTTAAATGTGTATCAAAGTTCTGATTTCACAATTTACATTTGGCCATCAAAACAACAATCTTAAAGTACATATATGTTTTACGCAACACGGGACAGTGGCGCAATGCATAACGCGCCTGTCTAAGGATCAGGAGATTCCAGTTTCGAATACTGGATGTCTCCGAACATCGAAAGGTGTTCCCTTGGATCTGTTTTACTCAGAATTTTTCAATTAGAACTAAAAATTTGCGAAAATAAGTCGAATAGCAAAAATGCATGTAACTTTTACGTACCTTGATTTAGAGGAGCAATGCAAAACGAGACTGTCTCACTGTAACTGCAGATTACATGTAAAACTCCTGGCTCGCGGAATATGTCAGAATCGTTTAGATTTCTTCAAATTCTTTAAAAAAGAATGTTTTGATATTAACACTTTGCTATCAAATTAAAATTTCTGAAAAAACATATATATATTTATCATCGTGGGTCAGTGGCGCAATGGATAACGCGCCTGACTACGGATCAGGAGATTCCAGGTTCGAATCCTGGCTGGCTCGTAATCTCAAGAGATTTATTTGGTTCCTTTTTTACTTAAAATTCTCCAAATACCAAGTTAAATTCGAAAAGAATTTAAATAGCTTATAATGATACAGTTTTTACGCAATACGGTTTATAAGAGAAAAGAATAACGAGCCTGATATTAGAAAAGGAGATTCCGGTTTAAATCATGACTTGTTCGATATTTCAAAAACTTTTTAGATCATAAATGTTTTTCAAAACTCTGATTTCACACAATTTACATTTGGCCATCAAAACAACAATCTCAAAACTACATTTAGGTTTTACGCAACACGGGCCAGTGGCGCAATGGATAACGCGCCTGACTACGGATCAGGAGATTCCAGGTTCGAATCCTGGCTGGCTCGGAACGTCGAAAGATGTTCCCTTGGATCAGTTTTACTCAGAATTTCTCAATTAGATCTAGAAATTTTCAAAAATAAGTTGAATAGCTGAAATGAATGTAACTTTTATGTACCATGATTTAGGGGAGCAATGGAAAACGAGGCTGTGTTATTGGAAATGTAGATTCCGTGTAAAACTCCTGGCTCGCGGGAACATTTCAGAATAATTTAAATTTCTTAAATTTCTATAAAAAGGAATTTTTTGATAATTACACATCGCTATCAAATTAACCTTTCTGAAAAAACATATATATGTTTGGCATCGGGGCCAGTGGCGCAATGGATAACGCGCCTGACTACGGATCAGGAGATTCCAGGTTCGAATCCTGGCTGGCTCGAACTCAAGAGATTTATTTGGTTCCTTTTTTACTTAAAATTCTCAAATACAAGTTAAATTCGAAAAGAATTTAAATAGCTTATAATGATAGTGTTTTTACGCAATACGGTTTATAAGAGAAAAGAATAACGAGCCTGATATTAGAAAAGGAGATTCCGGTTTAAATCATGACTTGTTCGATATTTCAAAAACTTTTAGATCATAAATGTTTTTCAAAACTCTGATTTCACACAATTTACATTTGGCCATCAAAACAACAATCTCAAAACTACATTTAGTTTTACGCAACACGGGCCAGTGGCGCAATGGATAACGCGCCTGACTACGGATCAGGAGATTCCAGGTTCGAATCCTGGCTGGCTCGGAACGTCGAAAGATGTTCCCTTGGATCTGTTTTACTCAGAATTTCTCAATTAGATCTAGAAATTTTCAAAAATAAGTTGAATAGCTGAAATGAATGTAACTTTTATGTACCATGATTTAGGGGAGCAATGGAAAACGAGGCTGTGTTATTGGAAATGTAGATTCCGTGTAAAACTCCTGGCTCGCGGGAACATTTCAGAATAATTTAAATTTCTTAAATTTCTATAAAAAGGAATTTTTTGATAATTACACATCGCTATCAAATTAACCTTTCTGAAAAAACATATATATGTTTGGCATCGGGGGCCAGTGGCGCAATGGATAACGCGCCTGACTACGGATCAGGAGATTCCAGGTTCGAATCCTGGCTGGCTCGGAACATCGATATATGTTCCTTGGATCTGTTTTACTCAGATTTTTTCAATTAGAACTAGAAATTTTCGAAAATAAGTCGAATAGAAAAAATGCATGTAACTTTTATGTACCATGATTTAGAGCAGCAATGCAGAACGAGACTGTGTCACTGGAACTGCAGATTCCATGTAAAACTCTTGGCAGGCGGAATATTTCAGAATCGTTTAGATTTCTTAAATTTCTTTAAAAAAGAATTTTTTGATATTAACACTTTGCAACATAATTAACCTTTCTGAAAAAACATATATATATTTGGCATCGTGGGCCAGTGGCGCAATGGATAACGCGCCTGACTACGGATCAGGAGATTCCAGGTTCGAATCCTGGCTGGCTCGGAACCTCAAGAGATTTATTTGGTTCCTTTTTTACTTAAAATTCTCCAAATACCAAGTTAAATTCGAAAAGAATTTAAATAGCTTTTAATGATACAGTTTTTACGCAATACGGTTTATTAGAGAAAAGAATAACACGAGCCTGATATTAGGAAAGGAGATTCCGGTTTTAGTCATGGCTTGTCGATATTTCAAAAAGTTTTCAGAACCTTAAATGTGTATCAAAGTTCTGATTTCACAATTTACATTTGGCCATCAAAACAACAATCTTAAAGTACATATATGTTTTACGCAACACGGGACAGTGGCGCAATGCATAACGCGCCTGTCTAAGGATCAGGAGATTCCAGTTTCGAATACTGGATGTCTCCGAACATCGAAAGGTGTTTCCTTGGATCTGTTTTAATCAGAATTTTTCAATTAGAACTAAAAATTTGCGAAAATAATTCGAATAGCAAAAATACATGTAACTTTTACGTACCTTGATTTAGAGGAGCAATGCAAAACGAGACTGTCTCACTGTAACTGCAGATTACATGTAAAACTCCTGGCTCGCGGAATATGTCAGAATCGTTTAGATTTCTTCAAATTCTTTAAAAAAGAATTTTTTGATATTAACACTTTGCTATCAAATTAAAATTTCTGAAAAAACATATATATATTTGGCATCGTGGGCCAGTGGCGCAATGGATAACGCGCCTGACTACGGATCAGGAGATTCCAGGTTCGAATCCTGGCTGGCTCGTAATCTCAAGAGATTTATTTGGTTCCTTTTTTACTTAAAATTCTCCAAATACCAAGTTAAATTCGAAAAGAATTTAAATAGCTTATAATGATACAGTTTTTACGCAATACGGTTTATAAGAGAAAAGAATAACGAGCCTGATATTAGAAAAGGAGATTCCGGTTTAAATCATGACTTGTTCGATATTTCAAAAACTTTTTAGATCATAAATGTTTTTCAAAACTCTGATTTCACACAATTTACATTTGGCCATCAAAACAACAATCTCAAAACTACATTTAGGTTTTACGCAACACGGGCCAGTGGCGCAATGGATAACGCGCCTGACTACGGATCAGGAGATTCCAGGTTCGAATCCTGGCTGGCTCGGAACGTCGAAAGATGTTCCCTTGGATCTGTTTTACTCAGAATTTCTCAATTAGATCTAGAAATTTTCAAAAATAAGTTGAATAGCTGAAATGAATGTAACTTTTATGTACCATGATTTAGGGGAGCAATGGAAAACGAGCTGTGTTATTGGAAATGTAGATTCCGTGTAAAACTCCTGGCTCGCGGGAACATTTCAGAATAATTTAAATTTCTTAAATTTCTATAAAAAGGAATTTTTTGATAATTACACATCGCTATCAAATTAACCTTTCTGAAAAAACATATATATGTTTGGCATCGGGGGCCAGTGGCGCAATGGATAACGCGCCTGACTACGGATCAGGAGATTCCAGGTTCGAATCCTGGCTGGCTCAGAACATCGATATATGTTCCCTTGGATCTGTTTTACTCAGATTTTTTCAATTAGAACTAGAAATTTTCGAAAATAAGTCGAATAGAAAAAATGCATGTAACTTTTATGTACCATGATTTAGAGCAGCAATGCAGAACGAGACTGTGTCACTCGAACTGCAGATTCCATGTAAAACTCCTGGCAGGCGGAATATTTCAGAATCGTTTAGATTTCTTCAATTTCTTTAAAAAAGAATTTTTTGATATTAACACTTTGCAACATAATTAACCTTTCTGAAAAAACATATATATATTTGGCATCGTGGGCCAGTGGCGCAATGGATAACGCGCCTGACTACGGATCAGGAGATTCCAGGTTCGAATCCTGGCTGGCTCGGAACTCAAAGATTTATTTGGTTCTTTTTTACTTAAAATTCTCAAATACAAGTTAAATTCGAAAAGAATTTAATAGCTTAATGATACAGTTTTTACGCATACGGTTTATAGAGAAAAGAATAACGAGCCTGATATTAGGAAAGGAGATTCCGTTTAAATCATGGCTTGTCGATATTTCAAAAATTTTAAATCTTAAATGTGTATCAAAGATTTGATTTCACAATTTACATTTGCTATCAAAACAACAATCTGAAAATACATATATATGTTTTACGCATACGGGGCCAGTGGCGCAATGGATAACGCGCCTGACTACGGATCAGGAGATTCCAGGTTCGAATCCTGGCTGGCTCAGAACATCGATATATGTTCCCTTGGATCTGTTTTACTCAGATTTTTTCAATTAGAACTAGAAATTTTCGAAAATAAGTCGAATAGAAAAATGCATGTAACTTTTATGTACCATGATTTAGAGGAGCAATGCAGAACGAGACTGTGTCACTCGAACTGCAGATTCCATGTAAAACTCCTGGCAGCTTGGAATATTTCAGAATCGTTTAGATTTCTTCAATTTCTTTAAAAAAGAATTTTTTGATATTAACACTTTGCAACATAATTAACCTTTCTGAAAAAACATATATATATTTGGCATCGTGGGCCAGTGGCGCAATGGATAACGCGCCTGACTACGGATCAGGAGATTCCAGGTTCGAATCCTGGCTGGCTCGTAATCTCAAGAGATTTATTTGGTTCCTTTTTTACTTAAAATTCTCCAAATACCAAGTTAAATTCGAAAAGAATTTAAATAGCTTATAATGATACAGTTTTTACGCAATACGGTTTATAAGAGAAAAGAATAACGAGCCTGATATTAGAAAAGGAGATTCCGGTTTAAATCATGACTTGTTCGATATTTCAAAAACTTTTTAGATCATAAATGTTTTTCAAAACTCTGATTTCACACAATTTACATTTGGCCATCAAAACAACAATCTCAAAACTACATTTAGGTTTTACGCAACACGGGCCAGTGGCGCAATGGATAACGCGCCTGACTACGGATCAGGAGATTCCAGGTTCGAATCCTGGCTGGCTCGGAACGTCGAAAGATGTTCCCTTGGATCTGTTTTACTCAGAATTTCTCAATTAGATCTAGAAATTTTCAAAAATAAGTTGAATAGCTGAAATGAATGTAACTTTTATGTACCATGATTTAGGGGAGCAATGGAAAACGAGCCTGTGTTATTGGAAATGTAGATTCCGTGTTAAACTCCTGGCTCGCGGGAACATTTCAGAATAATTTAAATTTCTTAAATTTCTATAAAAAGGAATTTTTTGATAATTACACATCGCTATCAAATTAACCTTTCTGAAAAAACATATATATGTTTGGCATCGGTGGCCAGTGGCGCAATGGATAACGCGCCTGACTACGGATCAGGAGATTCCAGGTTCGAATCCTGGCTGGCTCAGAACATCGATATATGTTTCCTTGGATCTGTTTTACTCAGATTTTTTCAATTAGAACTAGAAATTTTCGAAAATAAGTCGAATAGAAAAAATGCATGTAACTTTTATGTACCATGATTTAGAGGAGCAATGCAGAACGAGACTGTGTCACTGGAACTGCAGATTCCATGTAAAACTCTTGGCAGGCGGAATATTTCAGAATCGTTTAGATTTCTTAAATTTCTTTAAAAAAGAATTTTTTGATATTAACACTTTGCAACATAATTAACCTTTCTGAAAAAACATATATATATTTGGCATCGTGGGCCAGTGGCGCAATGGATAACGCGCCTGACTACGGATCAGGAGATTCCAGGTTCGAATCCTGGCTGGCTCGTAACCTCAAGAGATTTATTTGGTTCCTTTTTTACTTAAAATTCTCCAAATACCAAGTTAAATTCGAAAAGAATTTAAATAGCTTATAATGATACAGTTTTTACGCAATACGGTTTATAAGAGAAAAGAATAACGAGCCTGATATTAGAAAAGGAGATTCCGGTTTAAATCATGACTTGTTCGATATTTCAAAAACTTTTTAGATCATAAATGTTTTTCAAAACTCTGATTTCACACAATTTACATTTGGCCATCAAAACAACAATCTCAAAACTACATTTAGGTTTTACGCAACACGGGCCAGTGGCGCAATGGATAACGCGCCTGACTACGGATCAGGAGATTCCAGGTTCGAATCCTGGCTGGCTCGGAACGTCGAAAGATGTTCCCTTGGATCTGTTTTACTCAGAATTTCTCAATTAGATCTAGAAATTTTCAAAAATAAGTTGAATAGCTGAAATGAATGTAACTTTTATGTACCATGATTTAGGGGAGCAATGGAAAACGAGCTGTGTTATTGGAAATGTAGATTCCGTGTAAAACTCCTGGCTCGCGGGAACATTTCAGAATAATTTAAATTTCTTAAATTTCTATAAAAAGGAATTTTTTGATAATTACACATCGCTATCAAATTAACCTTTCTGAAAAAACATATATATATGTTTGGCATCGGGGCCAGTAGGGCAATGGATAACGCGCCTGACTACGGATCAGGAGATTCCAGGTTCGAATCCTGGCTGGCTCAGAACATCGATATATGTTCCCTTGGATCTGTTTTACTCAGATTTTTTCAATTAGAACTAGAAATTTTCGAAAATAAGTCGAATAGAAAAAATGCATGTAACTTTTATGTACCATGATTTAGAGCAGCAATGCAGAACGAGACTGTGTCACTGGAACTGCAGATTCCATGTAAAACTCTGGCAGGCGGAATATTTCAGAATCGTTTAGATTTCTTAAATTTCTTTAAAAAAGAATTTTTTGATATTAACACTTTGCAACATAATTAACCTTTCTGAAAAAACATATATATATTTGGCATCGTGGGCCAGTGGCGCAATGGATAACGCGCCTGACTACGGATCAGGAGATTCCAGGTTCGAATCCTGGCTGGCTCGGAACTCAAGAGATTTATTTGGTTCTTTATTTTACTTAAAATTCTCCAAATACCAAGTTAAATTCGAAAAGAATTTAAATAGCTTTTAATGATACAGTTTTTACGCAATACGGTTTATTAGAGAAAAGAATAACACGAGCCTGATATTCGGAAAGGAGATTCCGGTTTTAGTCATGGCTTGTCGATATTTCAAAAAGTTTTCAGGACCTTAAATGTGTATCAAAGTTCTGATTTCACATTTTACATTTGGCCATCAAAACAACAATCTTAAAGTACATATATGTTTTACGCAACACGGGACAGTGGCGCAATGCATAACGCGCCTGTCTAAGGATCAGGAGATTCCAGTTTCGAATACTGGCTGTCTCCGAACATCGAAAGATGTTCCCTTGGATCTGTTTTACTCAGAATTTTTCAATTAGAACTAAAAATTTGGGAAAATAAGTCGAATAGCAAAAATGCATGTAACTTTTATGTACCTTGATTTAGAGGAGCAATGCAAAACGAGACTGTCTCACTGTAACTGCAGATTACATGTAAAACTCCTGGCTCGCGGAATATTTCAGAATCGTTTAGATTTCTTCAATTTCTTTAAAAAAGAATTTTTTGATATTAACACTTTGCTATCAAATTAAAATTTGTGAAAAAACATATATATATTTGGCATCGTGGGCCAGTGGCGCAATGGATAACGCGCCTGACTACGGATCAGGAGATTCCAGGTTCGAATCCTGGCTGGCTCGGAACCTCAAGAGATTTATTTGGTTCCTTTTTTACTTAAAATTCTCCAAATACCAAGTTAAATTCGAAAAGAATTTAAATAGCTTATAATGATACAGTTTTTACGCAATACGGTTTATAAGAGAAAAGAATAACGAGCCTGATATTAGAAAAGGAGATTCCGGTTTAAATCATGAATTGTTCGATATTTCAAAAACTTTTTAGATCATAAATGTTTTTCAAAACTCTGATTTCACACAATTTACATTTGGCCATCAAAACAACAATCTCAAAACTACATTTAGGTTTTACGCAACACGGGCCAGTGGCGCAATGGATAACGCGCCTGACTACGGATCAGGAGATTCCAGGTTCGAATCCTGGCTTGCTCGGAACGTCGAAAGATGTTCTCTGGGATCTGTTTAACTCAGAATTTCTCAATTAGATCTAGAAATTTTCAAAAATAAGTTGAATAGCTGAAATGAATGTAACTTTTATGTACCATGATTTAGGGGAGCAATGGAAAACGAGCCTGTGTTATTGGAAATGTAGATTCCGTGTTAAACTCCTGGCTCGCGGGAACATTTCAGAATAATTTAAATTTCTTAAATTTCTATAAAAAGGAATTTTTTGATATTTACACATCGCTATCAAATTAACCTTTCTGAAAAAACATATATATGTTTGGCATCGGGGCCAGTGGCGCAATGGATAACGCGCCTGACTACGGATCAGGAGATTCCAGGTTCGAATCCTGGCTGGCTCAGAACATCGATATATGTTCCCTTGGATCTGTTTTACTCAGATTTTTTCAATTAGAACTAGAAATTTTCGAAAATAAGTCGAATAGAAAAAATGCATGTAACTTTTATGTACCATGATTTAGAGGAGCAATGCAGAACGAGACTGTGTCACTGGAACTGCAGATTCCATGTAAAACTCCTGGCAGGCGGAATATTTCAGAATCGTTTAGATTTCTTAAATTTCTTTAAAAAAGAATTTTTTGATATTAACACTTTGCAACATAATTAACCTTTCTGAAAAAACATATATATATTTGGCATCGTGGGCCAGTGGCGCAATGGATAACGCGCCTGACTACGGATCAGGAGATTCCAGGTTCGAATCCTGGCTGGCTCGGAACCTCAAGAGATTTATTTGGTTCTTTTTTTACTTAAAATTCTCCAAATACCAAGTTAAATTCGAAAAGAATTTAAATAGCTTATAATGATACAGTTTTTACGCAATACGGTTTATAGAGAAAAGAATAACGAGCCTGATATTAGAAAGGAGATTCCGGTTTAAGTCATGACTTGTTCGATATTTCAAAAACTTTTTAGATCATAAATGTTTTCAAAACTCTGATTTCACACAATTTACATTTGGCCATCAAAACAACAATCTCAAAACTACATTTAGTTTTACGCAACACGGGCAGTGGCGCAATGGATAACGCGCCTGACTACGGATCAGGAGATTCCAGGTTCGAATCCTGGCTGGCTCGGAACGTCGAAAGATGTTCCCTTGGATCTGTTTTACTCAGAATTTCTCAATTAGATCTAGAAATTTTCAAAAATAAGTTGAATAGCTGAAATGAATGTAACTTTTATGTACCATGATTTAGGGAGCAATGGAAAACGAGCTGTGTTATTGGAAATGTAGATTCCGTGTAAACTCCTGGCTCGCGGAAATTTCAGAATAATTTAAATTTCTTAAATTTCTTAAAAAGGAATTTTTTGATAATTACACATCGCTATCAAATTAACCTTTCTGAAAAAACATATATATGTTTGGCATCGGGGCCAGTGGCGCAATGGATAACGCGCCTGACTACGGATCAGGAGATTCCAGGTTCGAATCCTGGCTGGCTCAGAACTCGATATATGTTCCTTGGATCTGTTTTACTCAGATTTTTCAATTAGAACTAGAAATTTTCGAAAATAAGTCGAATAGAAAAAATGCATGTAACTTTTATGTACCATGATTTAGAGGAGCAATGCAGAACGAGACTGTGTCACTGGAACTGCAGATTCCATGTAAAACTCCTGGCAGGCGGAATATTTCAGAATCGTTTAGATTTCTTAAATTTCTTTAAAAAAGAATTTTTTGATATTAACACTTTGCAACATAATTAACCTTTCTGAAAAAACATATATATATTTGGCATCGTGGGCCAGTGGCGCAATGGATAACGCGCCTGACTACGGATCAGGAGATTCCAGGTTCGAATCCTGGCTGGCTCGGAACTCAAAGATTTATTTGGTTCTTTTTTTACTTAAAATTCTCCAAATACCAAGTTAAATTCGAAAAGAATTTAAATAGCTTTTAATGATACAGTTTTTACGCAATACGGTTTATTAGAGAAAAGAATAACGAGCCTGATATTAGAAAAGGAGATTCCGGTTTTAATCATGACTTGTCGATATTTCAAAAATTTTCAGACCTTAAATGTTATCAAATTCTGATTTCACAATTTACATTTGGCCATCAAAACAACAATCTAAAATACATATATGTTTTACGCAACACGGGCAGTGGCGCAATGATAACGCGCCTGTCTACGGATCAGGAGATTCCAGTTCGAATACTGGCTGTCTCGGAACGTCGAAAGATGTTCCCTTGGATCTGTTTTACTCAGAATTTCTCAATTAGATCTAGAAATTTTCAAAATAAGTTGAATAGCTGAAATGAATGTAACTTTTATGTACCATGATTTAGGGGAGCAATGGAAAACGAGCCTGTGTTATTGGAAATGTAGATTCCGTGTAAAACTCCTGGCTCGCGGGAACATTTCAGAATAATTTAAATTTCTTAAATTTCTATAAAAAGGAATTTTTTGATAATTACACATCGCTATCAAATTAACCTTTCTGAAAAAACATATATATGTTGGCATCGGGCCAGTGGCGCAATGGATAACGCGCTGACTACGGATCAGGAGATTCCAGGTTCGAATCCTGGCTGGCTCAGAACATCGATATATGTTCCCTTGGATCTGTTTTACTCAGATTTTTTCAATTAGAACTAGAAATTTTCGAAAATAAGTCGAATAGAAAAAATGCATGTAACTTTTATGTACCATGATTTAGAGGAGCAATGCAGAACGAGACTGTGTCACTGGAACTGCAGATTCCATGTAAAACTCTGGCAGGCGGAATATTTCAGAATCGTTTAGATTTCTTAAATTTCTTTAAAAAAGAATTTTTTGATATTAACACTTTGCAACATAATTAACCTTTCTGAAAAAACATATATATATTTGGCATCGTGGGCCAGTGGCGCAATGGATAACGCGCCTGACTACGGATCAGGAGATTCCAGGTTCGAATACTGGCTGGCTCGGAACTCAAGAGATTTATTTGGTTCTTTTTTACTTAAAATTCTCCAAATACCAAGTTAAATTCGAAAAGAATTTAAATAGCTTTTAATGATACAGTTTTTACGCAATACGGTTTATTAGAGAAAAGAATAACACGAGCCTGATATTAGAAAAGGAGATTCCGGTTTTATCATGGCTTGTTCGATATTTCAAAAAGTTTTTCAGACTTAAATGTGTATCAAAGTTCTGATTTCACAATTTACATTTGGCCATCAAAACAACAATCTTAAAGTACATATATGTTTTACGCAACACGGGACAGTGGCGCAATGCATAACGCGCCTGTCTAAGGATCAGGAGATTCCAGTTTCGAATACTGGCTGTCTCGGAACATCGAAAGGTGTTCCCTTGGATCTGTTTTACTCAGAATTTTTCAATTAGATCTAGAAATTTTCGAAAATAAGTTGAATAGCTGAAATGAATGTAACTTTTATGTACCATGATTTAGGGAGCAATGAAAACGAGCCTGTTTATTGGAAATGTAGATTCCGTGTAAAACTCCTGGCTCGCGGAACATTTCAGAATAATTTAATTTCTTAAATTTCTTTAAAAAGAATTTTTTGATAATTACACATCGCTATCAAATTAACCTTTCTGAAAAAACATATATATGTTTGGCATCGTGGGCCAGTGGCGCAATGGATAACGCGCCTGACTACGGATCAGGAGATTCCAGGTTCGAATCCTGGCTGGCTCAGAACATCGATATATGTTCCCTTGGATCTGTTTTACTCAGAATTTTTCAATTAGAACTAGAAATTTTCGAAAATAAGTCGAATAGAAAAAATGCATGTAACTTTTATGTACCATGATTTAGAGGAGCAATGCAGAACGAGACTGTGTCACTGGAACTGCAGATTCCATGTAAAACTCCTGGCAGGCGGAATATTTCAGAATCGTTTAGATTTCTTAAATTTCTTTAAAAAAGAATTTTTTGATATTAACACTTTGCAACATAATTAACCTTTCTGAAAAAACATATATATATTTGGCATCGTGGGCCAGTGGCGCAATGGATAACGCGCCTGACTACGGATCAGGAGATTCCAGGTTCGAATCCTGGCTGGCTCGGAACCTCAAGAGATTTATTTGGTTCCTTTTTTACTTAAAATTCTCCAAATACCAAGTTAAATTCGAAAAGAATTTAAATAGCTTATAATGATACAGTTTTTACGCAATACGGTTTATAAGAGAAAAGAATAACGAGCCTGATATTAGAAAAGGAGATTCCGGTTTAAATCATGACTTGTTCGATATTTCAAAAACTTTTTAGATCATAAATGTTTTTCAAAACTCTGATTTCACACAATTTACATTTGGCCATCAAAACAACAATCTCAAAACTACATTTAGGTTTTACGCAACACGGGCCAGTGGCGCAATGGATAACGCGCCTGACTACGGATCAGGAGATTCCAGGTTCGAATCCTGGCTGGCTCGGAACGTCGAAAGATGTTCCCTTGGATCTGTTTTACTCAGAATTTCTCAATTAGATCTAGAAATTTTCAAAAATAAGTTGAATAGCTGAAATGAATGTAACTTTTATGTACCATGATTTAGGGAGCAATGGAAAACGAGCCTGTTTATTGGAAATGTAGATTCCGTGTTAAACTCCTGGCTCGCGGAACATTTCAGAATAATTTAAATTTCTTAAATTTCTATAAAAAGGAATTTTTTGATATTTACACATCGCTATCAAATTAACCTGTCTGAAAAAACATATATATGTTTGGCATCGGGGGCCAGTGGCGCAATGGATAACGCGCCTGACTACGGATCAGGAGATTCCAGGTTCGAATCCTGGCTGGCTCAGAACATCGATATATGTTCCCTTGGATCTGTTTTACTCAGAATTTTTCAATTAGAACTAGAAATTTTCGAAAATAAGTCGAATAGAAAAAATGCATGTAACTTTTATGTACCATGATTTAGAGGAGCAAAGCAGAACGAGACTGTGTCACTGGAACTGCAGATTCCATGTAAAACTCCTGGCAGGCGGAATATTTCAGAATCGTTTATATTTCTTAAATTTCTTTAAAAAAGAATTTTTTGATATTAACACTTTGCAACATAATTAACCTTTCCGAAAAACATATATATATTTGGCATCGTGGGCAGTGGCGCAATGGATAACGCGCCTGACTACGGATCAGGAGATTCCAGGTTCGAATCCTGGCTGGCTCGGAACTCAAGAGATTTATTTGGTTCTTATTTTACTTAAAATTCTCCAAATACCAAGTTAAATTCGAAAAGAATTTAAATAGCTTTAATGATACAGTTTTTACGCAATACGGTTTATTAGAGAAAGAATAACACGATCCTGATATTAGGAAAGGAGATTCCGGTTTTAGTCATGGCTTGTCGATATTTCAAAAAGTTTTCAGGACCTTAAATGTGTATCAAAGTTCTGATTTCTCAATTTACATTTTTGGCCATCAAAACAACAATCTTAAAGTACATATATGTTTTACGCAACACGGGACAGTGGCGCAATGCATAACGCGCCTGTCTAAGATCAGGAGATTCCAGTTTCGAATACTGGCTGTCTCGGAACATCGAAAGTGTTCCCTTGGATCTGTTTTACTCAGAATTTCTCAATTAGATCTAGAAATTTTTCAAAAATAAGTTGAATAGCTGAAATGAATGTAACTTTTATGTACCAATGATTTAGGGGAGCAATGGAAAACGAGCCATGTAGTTATTGGAAATGTAGATTCCGTGTTAAACTCCTGGCTCGCGGGAACATTTAGAATAATTTAAATTTCTTAAATTTCTGTAAAAAGGAATTTTTTGATAATTACACATCGCTATTCAAATTAACCTTCTGAAAAAAACATATATATGTTTGGCATCGGGGGCCAGTGGCGCAATGGATAACGCGCCTGACTACGGATCAGGAGATTCCAGGTTCGAATCCTGGCTGGCTCAGAACATCGATTTATGTTCCCTTGGATTGTTTTAATCAGATTTTTCAATTAGAACTAGAAATTTTCGAAATAAGTCGAATAGAAAAAATGCATGTACCTTTTATGTCCATGATTTAGAGGAGCAATGCAGAACGAGACTGTGTCACTGGAACAGCAGATTCCATGTAAAACTCCAGGCAGGCGGAATATTTCAGAATCGTTTAGATTTCTTAAATTCTTTAAAAAGAATTTTTTGATATTAACACTTTGCAACATAATTAACCTTTCTGAAAAAACATATATATATTTGGCATCGTGGGCCAGTGGCGCAATGGATATCGCGCCTGACTACGGATCAGGAGATTCCAGGTTCGAATCCTGGCTGCTCGGAAC
>BMAO01003156.1:0-20603 GCA_019973975.1 Trichonephila clavata | reverse complement strand
TTTGGAGTCACCCTTCAAAGATCTTTACTTTATTTCCTTGAATTATTGGGCTATTCACTATTAAAGGCGTATGAACGCTGTATCCCATTTACGATTACAAAATAATGCAATGTCCACCATTATAAGACTACGAGTAAAGCTTTTTAAAAAATGAGATATATATAGAGCTATAATTGAGATTTTTTTTTTGTGTTTCTCGATGTACTTAGTAAAATATATGAGAAACAAAACTCTAAAGTTATAAAGAAAAAAATTTCACTATCAAAATCGTAAAAAATAGAAAAAACTTCTGAGATTTTTAAAAAAAAATTCATTAGCGTGGCCCAAAATTTCAATCAAAAAAGGTTTATGAATATTTTTTTTCAATTTTTGAACATTCCTACGTGTTAAATTACTATTGACATTTTTTAAATGAAGCAGTTTTCCTCAACCTTTTTGTCGCAGCATTTGACATATTTAATTCTTTCTGGAATATTATTACAATTAAAAAATTATTTAAATGACATTTTATGACTAAAAAAATGAAGAAAGAATAACAATTTTAAAACATTCTCTTTTTATGTAAAATGCTTCTATAATAATAAAATTTTGCCTCCGAATAGCTATCACTTTTATACAGGGGTTGAACTAAAACTTTTGAAATATATAATTTAAAAGTGGATTTAGTCGTATTTTATTATATCAAAGTAAAAAAAATTTTAACAAAAAAACCCCACATTTTTATTTTATTCGATTGTAGCTCTGAAAATATATACAGTCGATTCTTGAGTGAGTGAGAGTGAGAGAATATTAACGTCGCACTGATTAGCAACACGAGGGCTTTTGGCGACGGTCTGCGTAATTTTGAACCATGGTCAAGTGACGACACCTGAGCTGGCACCCCCTCTCCTAACTACCACGCCACACCAACGGGAGGACGTTTGAGCTCTCGACAGATTTAACGTGCATCGCTCCCCTACACGGCGGATCTTTAGTGGTACTAGGATCGAACCCATGACACGCTAGAGTCGATTCTTGATAATTCGAAGTTGAAGGGACCAATGAAAAACTTCAAATCATCAAGAGGGTAGGAAAAAACTCCCAAAATACACGAAGAGAATTTTTTTCTAATACATTTAAATTTGAAACTATGTAATAAATAACAATGGTACATACGTATAAACTTATTTTAAAGTATTTTTTAAAAGTACATATTATACAGTATAAATATTGCTGTATTAAAAGAATACATGCTGTACATAATTAATTTTTTTTGACAAAAAATCTATTATCTTTTTTTTGTTATGGAATTTAATTTAACTTTGTCTATAGATTTTTCTAGAATAAATGAAGCTTCAAAAACGTCCGCATCAATATGATTTTGAAGGAAAAAGGTGCTCAGTTTGCTTAGTGACACTTTAGCTTCTGTCAGAGTTATCGGAGTCAACTCCGATGGTCATCAAAAGGGCTACGTTACAGGGGAGACAAGCAGAGACAATACAACACAAAAATGCAAGTTCCAACCTATTTCTACAGGACTCTACATGATAGTAAGTGTTTGAATTGTCGAGAGATTTATTAGATGACTTCGAATCATCACGTGTTGTATTCTGGCCGGCCACAGATTTTACTTCGAAATACTGAATGTACCAAAGTGTATTGCTTTAGTTCGAAATATCAAGAGTTTTTCTAGAGACTGAGCATATATTTCGAATTAGTGACAGGTTCGTATCATCGAAGGTTTGAATTAGCGAAAGTCAACTGTAATATGAATTTTTCAAAAAATCCTAGCATTTTTTTTATAGGGGGATAATGTTTTAAAAAAATGTCATTCTTTCTTGTTGTTGCCAAAAAATTGCACTTAAATATTTCTTCTTGTGATAATATTCTGGAAACAGTTTTATGTGTATAATCTAATTCAAATGATACAAAATATCAAAGAAATTATCCATTTTTGCGGTTTTTCAAAATCCTAGTTCAGAATGAAACCCGTCACCTTAAAATCAAAATGCCATTGAAATAAAACAAAGCTTCTCCTTATGAGCAACTTTATTACAAAATGCGACATTTTAGTGCATTATAATTATTCTTTTTCTCATATTTATTTTTAAGACTGTAGTAATTTTAGTCTAGACAGCACAAAATTTAAAAACCCTATAGATAAGAACGAAATTTCAATACCTTTTAAGCGAAAATTGCTCTTCCAACAGAAGTAATTGATTTATCCCCATATATTCATGGAATTCAGCGTCTAACGCGCAACTAAGTAACGGGGCGTCATAGTCTCTAAAAGCATCATTAATCGAGTTTTAGCAGTAATTGAGCAATTTTAAGGCTGGCTATTAAAAAACGAATCGATTGCCTAATGCTGTTCGTACCCGTCTGTTCTTGTCGCTGCTTCTGTTTCTAAATTTCGATATGTAATCGATTTTAGGAAATCGAAGAGAAATTCATTAAAAATTACTATATAAACACTTTTGGAAATATAAAGGGAAATATCAAAGAATATTGTTATTTTTAAAGAGTTTTTTTTGTTTTATTATTATCTTTATGATTCATTGCTTACAGGAAACAAGTATTATAAAAACAAAATTAAGTCAACTCCTACTTTGAATGGAAGAATAGAAAGTGTCTTATTAACGTTTGAAAATTTGAACAGATATATAATAATATATAAATATATATATATATATATATATATAATATATAATATATATATATCCAGTCGACTCTCGATAATTCGAAGTCGGAGGAACCACTGAAAAACTTCGAATTATCAGAGGGTAGAAATATACACGAAGATATATTTTTTTCTAACACATTTAAATTTGAAACGGTGAAATAAAACAACAATTGTGTACATATGCATAAAATTATTTTAAAGTATTTTTAAAAGGTACATATTATATGAATATTTTACTGAAGTTAAAAATCCTGTGTTAAAAGTATATATTCAATATATTCTCTCATACACAATCCTATGCATCTTTTCTTATCAATTGCGGACCATCTCTTCTGAACACATGTGTAGCAAGGCCAAGTGTTAAGCGAAAGATATGGACGGCTGACAACAGGTGCGGTTGGTCTATAGTCCACTTAAAGGAATGAAAACAATAAATGTGTCTTTTTGCCTGAGGAATAGGAAAACACTAAGAAGGGGTCAGGAGACAGATAGTCATCAAAGGGGCTACGTTACAGGGGAAGACCACGCAGGCACAACACAACGAAAAACTCCTAAGCTCCAACCTGTTTCTTATAGGGTTGCAGATGACAGTGAGTGTTCGAATTGTCGAGAGTCCTAGGGACTGAACGTATACTCCGAATTATCGAGAGCCGACTGCACACACACACACACACACACACACACACACACACACACACACACACACACCACACACACACACACACCACACACACACACACACACACACACACACACACACACACAACACACACACACACACAATTTTGATCAGTGTAATTTACTTGAATTTTGCCTTATTTCTCCCCCCCCCCATCGGAAACTATGCTTTTGCAAGATGAAGGGCGTTATTCCTTCATATTCTTTATCATTATCTTTTCTTGAATGAAATCTAGTCTCTTCTTCATAAATTAATTTTCTTAAAAGATTAAATGAATTAAATGTAATGCATTGTCATATTTGGCCGTATTTCTGTAATTTAATCGGGAATGGTGCCACCGCTTACATTCCCTCACTCTTCGGTGGTCTACCAGTGATTGACAGCTTCTGCAATTTGTGCATGCATATCAGTATTATCTGCCGTACGTGCACCAAGCCTCGATTTTCTAATTGCATTTGCAAATGCAAAAATATCAGACTTGTTTTTTTTTAAAAACATACATTGTACATACCGATTTAAGCATTGTACATACCGATTAAAAGCATATATTAAAAAAATAATTATTGTAAAACACACACAGATTGCATTTAAATATTATGAGTCACTATTTTGGTTATTCTTAGAAACAATTTCACTAGATTTCGGAAATGAATGTCAGAGGTTTTAGCGACACTATGGACACAAGTTCTTAATGGTTTATTCAAGATTGAAAGTAAGCAATGCGATAGCAAAAATGTTACGACAGCAATTTACTGCTTGCAACTAGGTAAAGTCATTGAAGATAAACAAGACTCCTCTCTTTGTAATAAATAATTCAGTTTTATGCGACTCAGCTGTATACTCTCTTATCCCTCTTACTTTTACACAGAAAAAAAAAAGATTGTCGTTCCATGCTTTTTTTATTACAGTAATAACTGCCAGATACAGTTTGAAATCATGTTAAGGTATCCTACTACCTTAAAATTGTGAATTTTGCCAAAAATTGATAAGTTTTAAATGATTTTTATTTTATAGATCATCTTATTAGCTTTATAAAGATACCAAGTTTATTATTTTCTGTTGACTAGAACAAAAGCTACTAGTGTTTTATTAAAAGCAGATGCCATTACATTCAGCACAAGATATATGTCATACTTTAAAATGCGTTTTACTCGAAATGTGTTTTTTTTGAAAATGCTCAAATGGGGACAGCAATTTCTGAAAAAGTTTTGAAAATAATCAACTGAAATTTTTTGTGTTGGTTCTGTATAATAGTAGAATTGTTTTAACCTTCAGACTTATCAATCCCTGTTTTATTACAAAATTTACAGTCCCATATGTGAGTATAATCACTGTTTTTTTAAGCATTTTCATATAATAACTAAGGTAAAGGGCTCTAATTTTTGTAAAAATGAAAATATCTATTATTTTGAAGGTCATTTCGAAAAGGAATAACACAACAACATGTCAGAATTAAAAATTTAAAAATTTGTTCATAAACGTTTGGTGCAGAATGGGTCCCTTTTATATTATTTTTTGTCAATTTTTACCCATTTTAGTAATAATAATTTCTTTTTCTCTTCTTAATTTTAGCATATTTTTCTTAAAGTGTTCTAAACAAATCTAAAAAAAAATCTATGTACCTCTACTTTTTTTAAAAAAAGTTGTCGGTAGTCAGATACTTTAAAGAATCGGTACCTGGCAACGTTTTAGAAATGTAACTTTACAAACAACTTTTCGCTTTATGTTATTTATGTTTAAATAAGGTGACCGATTTTTCCACAATGGACGAAAAATTTAAGAAAAAATTACAACGCAAATATATGAAACATTTTACTAATTCAAACAAAAATACACACATTATGCCTACTAATTATGCATAATTTTTAATTATTTACGTAAACGAGTATTTTTCCATTTAATGAATTTTTTTTGTCAATGTATCATTTCTAATATATCGGAACAAGAAATAAGGTAAGGGCTACAGCTATTATCTGCTATGAGGTATGCTCATTTATTTAGACGCACATTGTGTGTGTGTAATCGTGAAATGAATTACAAAATAGACGCCATCGAACAATTTTTTGACAGTTTGATGCTAAAAAACAATAAAAAGAAAAATAACATAATTTCCCAAAAGAACTCAACAAATGTTATTTTTAAAAAAACGTGAACATTTTGTATTTAATTTCATTAATATCTTGAGAATATTTCTGTTTCATTGATTTTTATTAAATATATGTATATATACATATCTTTAAAAATAAAATGTGTCCTAATAAAATTAATTTTGTTGAATACATTGTGTTTATTCGCAACATCCTTTTATCATGAAAAAATGCTTCAGTCTACTCAGTTATGTGTTAACCAATTTTCACTGCACAGTAGAACCTGTTTTTGTGCAATTTTTTCTGAGCAATCTTTTTTTATGCGGTATATGAATTTTAACGCCTTTGGCGCCATTGTAATGTTTTCTATCAATGAACCAGTGGTGATCGGGGAATGTTAACCCCCCCCCCCTGCAAAGTCAGACTTCTTTGCCTTTAATATTTTTTAAATTTGGTAAATATGTACTTGGCGTTAGTCAGGCCTTGGACTCCCTCCCGCGAGGCAGGGGTTGTGTGTGTTACGCCTCTGTAATATACATATATACACTTTGTAAGGAATTATTATTCCTTCTTCCCTCTAACCCGGCTAGATGTGTGCGAGGAACTAATTGATCACACGACTTGATTCACAACGATTGTTTATTTGTCACAATATTCAACACAGACACACTAATAATCCAATTCAGATACATTTGATCAACATTTAGAAGACTGAGGTGAGACAAGATAGCGTGGGGATAATATTTACGAATATATTCCTACGATAACTTATATAATCTCGTTTTACCTCGGACGTGCGCTAACAATTTAACTCTATTACTTCTACTTAAAATATGAGCTGAACTCTTGCAATTCTTTATCCGTTAGACGAGGCCTTGAACACTAATAGTTGTCTTGAGGACTTCTTAGAGATTTCAACTTTACAAGTCTTACACTGTTTACGTACTACTGCCGGATTTCTCGATTCTCATTAATTCACTTCACATCCGAGCTATCCACACTTTAGTAAGCTTCAATTCTCTCTTTACTAATATTCGATTCTCACTTCACTAACCCTCCAAACTCACGAATACAGAACATATATCTTAAACCTAATTTGCATAATCACATTTTCTTGTCTTCGGTGAAAGTTGGTTAAAAGAATTCTTTCCCTAAAGGAATCCCCAAGAAGTTCGTTAGAGGACGTGCATAGATCCGTCACAACTTCAAGACGCTCTTTCATTTGTTATAAACAGTCTCCCTACAATTCACGTTCAGTTGCTTTCTTTCAAGGCGCCAACAGCTCGCGCTTGGCTGAAGACGAAGCTTTCAATGACAGTGACATTATCAATAATTTGATAGATTATGAAGACGGACAAGAAGATCCGGATTCCTTGAAAGTGGATAAAATATATGCAGGGATACAGCTTTCCAACATATTAGAAAACAATTGACTTAAAATAGACACCAATTCCGAAAGGAGTATTAAATTTCAAAAAGAGCTTCGATCATGCATATCTGGTTATCGTGACGTTTGCAAGCAACTGACCAACCAACCTTCGTCCTGAAAACTTATCTCTTACTTTACGGTGTCAAAAATAAATCAATTGAAATTGTATCTTCAAGTGACGGAAGCGATTACGAACTTATTCGTCACAGGAAGATGAGCGCTTTGGATTACGATGAGTAGCAGTGAATTATGTTCGTGCATTTTGAAAATTTCTCCATGTATAGAATGAGAAACTAAATGCCTTTAAAATGTTTACATGGGTAATTTAATTATTTATTTTGTTATGGAAGTACTTTCTCGTAAATAATTGGCGTATTTTCTAAGTGCGACTTTTTTATGGGTCCTTCTCCACCACATAAAAAAAAAATTTCTGTAATATTTCCACAAAGTTGTTTGTTATATGAGAGAATTTATGAAATTTTCGAATACTTTTTTTTTGTACTTTTATTTTTATTCAGTCCCTATCTACCGCACAAAAAACAAAACAAAGAAAAACAGGTTTTACTGTATTTCGAATTCTGAGTCACGCTCTTAAACCAAGCTCATTGTTTTATATTTCAGTAAAACTCAGAAAGAGAGACTTCATTACCAGAGAAAGAAAATTCTCGATATTTTTCCTTAACTTGTCACTTTTAAGGCTCTAATTACATTCGCCATTTTGGGAAACTATTTTAATTGGCAATTTGTCGCAGATCCAACTTTTCCAATCTTTTGCCCAGATAAGAAAATATGATCTAATAATATAAACTATTTTTTTCTCTCATTTTATGAGATTGTCTGTTTTGTTTATTGGAACAAAGCCATTCTCGACGGACCTCTTGCCTTCTTAATTTTAACAGGGTTATCTTTCGTCTTTTTACTGGTAATCATATATATTCTTTTTTACATTTTTTTATACAGTGAAAATCACTTAAAACGAAACTGAGGGGGACTGAAATATTTTTTCGTGTTAAAGGATATTGCAAAAAAGAAACATACATTTGTGACGGATCTATACGTGCCCTCTTACTAACTCCTTGAGGATTCCTTTAGGGCAAGAATTCTTTCAATCAACTTTCACCGAAGACGAGAAAACGTGATTATGCACATTGAGTTTAATATATATATCCTGTATTCGATAGTTTTAAGAAGTTAGTCAAGCGAGAATCGGGAATTAGTGAAGTGAGGATAGCTCGGATGTGAAGTGAATTAATGAGATGCTAGCAATCCGGCAGTAGTACGTAAACAGTGTATGATGCGTGAAGTTGGGATCTCTAAGAAGGGCTCAAATCAACTATTAGTGTTCAAAGCCTCGTCTAAGGGTTAAAAAATTGAAAGAGTTCAGGTACTGTGCTCCTACTTTAAGCAGAAGTTAGAGTTAAATTAATAGCGCACGTCCAAGGTAAATGCGAGCTTTGTATAAGTTATCGTAGGAATATATTTGAATGATCGTACATATTATCCCCATGCTATTTTGTCTCACCTTAATTTTCCAGTTGTTGATCAAATTTATCTTAATTGGATTATTATTGTGGCTGTGTTTAATATTGTGACAAATAAATATTTGAAGTGCATTATGTCGTCTGATCAATTAGTTCCTCCCACACATCTAGCCGGGATAGAGGGAAGAAGGAATAATTATTCCTTAGACATTCACCAACATTAAGAGTTTATTAAAGTACATTTAATTTACATAAATATGTATATATTTATATATTTAAAAATCAACGAAACAAAACATACGCAAGGGCTTAATGAAATGTAATGCAAAATTTTCAGGTTTTTTGAAAAACAAAGTTTTTGGAAAATACGATGATGCCCCCCCCCCCGCCTTCATTGCATCGAGGGGGGCAACATTCTAGGGGGCCACAAAACCTATATTCTCTTATGGTTTTGCAGTCCTTTTTAAGATCCGGCTTGGAGCTCTAAACCTGACTTTGCAGTGGGACCCTATTATTGTCCGTTACGCCACTGGATTCAATGTAATACTGAAAGACTCCATTAAAGTAACCGACTACTTACGACACCTTTTTTTTAAAAAAAAAAAATGGAAATATGGGGATTTTTTTTCTTGTCTTTAGATTTTTTTAGTACATTTTAAGAAAAATAGGCTAAAATTAAGAAGAAACAAGATATCAATCATTGGCATGGCCAAGTAACTTTAGCGCGTTTTTCACATGTTGTATTTTTCAACTAGCGAAATTCAGGAAAATTTGTAGGAAAATTCGGGTAAACTATGGGAAAATTTAAATATGATTCGGCTCATCTAGGGCACAAATGCGACCAAATGCCGAAAACCCGAGGTCAATTGGTTGCTTATTGGCCGAGAAAAAGGTACGACAAAATATGGAACGAAGACGAAATTTGCGTCCTAATAGCGCTTTTGTTCCACTACATGAAAAACGCGCTAAAAAGAAATTATTGTTAATAAAAAGGAAAAGAACTGGTAAAAATTTACAAAAAATAACCTAAACGCGGCCCATTCTGTACAAAAGTTCATGAACAAATTTTCAATTTTTCAATTCTGATGTATTGCTATGTTATTCATTTTTGAAATGACTTTCAGGATTAGAGATATTTTAACTTTTACAAAAACTAGAGCACTTTATCTCAGTTGTTACATGAAATTGCTTAAAAAACAGTGATCATATTAACCTAAGGGACTGTAAATTTTGTAGTAAAACAGTGATTGATAAATCTGGAGGTTAAAACACTTTTACTATTATACAGAATATACTCAAAAAAATTGAGTTAATTATTTTCCAAACTTTTTTAGCAATCGCTCGTTTGAGCATTTGAAAAAAAAAAACACATTTCGAGTAAAACGCGTTTTAAAGTATGAACACACATTTTGCTTAAAGAGTTAAGGCATCTACTTTTACTAAAACACTTGGTATAGTTATTGTTCTAGTGAACGGAAAAGACTAAACTTGGTACTTTTATGAAGCTTATAAGGTGGTCTGTAAAATAAAATCATAAAAAAAGTTATCAATTTTTGGCAAATTCACATTTTTAGGGTAGTCGGATACCTTTAACGGGAAAAAATGCTCGATTTTTTTTCTTAACTTTATCTTGTCACGTCGAACCTCGTGAAGAATAATTATATTCTTTAAAAAGTTAGCAAATGGTTAATTTAGTGGGGTATTGTGGACCGGTTAGACTGCGGTTTCGTTTTCGCCATTTTGAGAATTTATCTTAATTGGCAATTTGTCCGTTTCCAACTTTACCACTCTCGTCCGAATAAGAAAATATGATATAATAATGTAATTTTTTTTTCCTTTTAAAAATGAGATTGTTTGTTTTGTAAATTGGAACGTAATCAAGATACGCCTCTTGTCTTCTTAATTTTAACAAGGTTATCTTTTATTTTTTTTCCTGGCAATTATCTTTTTTTTTTTAGATTTTTTTTCGAATAGTTTTCAGTTCTACTGTGAGATGCTTTTTTTTCTGTAAAATAAAAGTTTAAAGAATTTCATAAACGATTCTCTTATTTGTAACCGCGGTAACTTCATGGCCGGTGTGTCTTGAGCTGGAGCCCTATTGCCTCCTTTATTCTCTATAGGCAATCTATATTTAACTGCAGATTTTGTACCAAAATTATTTATATCTTTATTAATTTGTTTTTAAGGCGATATGGTACCATCTTCACAATTTGTTTTATTTTTAATATTTGATATTTGGTTTTAATTGTATTTCATAAAGGTTAATATTTAATAATAATTCCATACAAAAATATTTTAATTTGTGGCAAAATGTTTGTAAAATTAAAATTTTTTTAGCTTTTTTAAGCATTTTTTAAATCTTTAAGGCTTTTTTAAATATGTCTCTTTTCTTTCAAATTTTTTTTCCAAGTACCTTATAATATACTACATAAAACTGTGCATGGTTTTTTTTCTGTTGCTATTTTGCAGGCATATTTATAAAGACACGGGGTATCAAATAAGCGAATAAAATGTTTTTCGACAGTTTAATGATTTTTAGGGTACCATATCGCCTTAACAGTATATACCTTAATGTCCAGCCTTAATGTGACCCATTAGCTAATTCCCGAACCGTTTGGTTTAGATATGCACTTCCAATTTGAAAAATGTTTTAAAACAGGTAAAGAATGTTTTTACGTGCTTTTTCGAACCAAAAAACCCATTTATAAAAAAAAAAAAATTACAAAAATTAATTTTTTGTACGGTTCCCAGGTCCTATCACTTATATTTAGGAAAAGATATAGTATACGAAAACAAAGTAAACACAAAAAGTTTCATTTTATTACGATAAAAACTGGCCGAATTATGGAACTTTGAAAATCATGCATTATATCCATTTTCTCGGCTATTTTCAAGAAGCTAGTAAGGAGCAGTCTCCAATGTGAAATTATTTGGAACTCTGCTAGGAAACTTTCGCTGTTGCACGTCACTCTTATGTAAATCGTTTTTAAATTTAAAAGCATACGTTAATTATACAATAATTGAGAACTTAAAAATTAAATTTTTTTCTGTGTATGTGACAAACGTAGAAAAAATAAAATATTTTGGACGAAGAAAACATTTTAAAAGCAGTTCCAAAAAATAGACTTATATGCTGCGGCTTCAGTCTGATTTGCTGCGTTTTTGCTGATCATGACGAATGTTAAAAATTTGTTGTGTAGTCGCTTGCAATTGCATACAGTCGTATTCTAATATTACGAACTCGAGTACGGGAAAACTAGATGTATACAAATGAAGAATACCGTGAAATGGTACTGTTTTATGGGCAGTGTAATCGAAATAAGAGAGAGGCGGCAAGACTTTATGCCATTAAATTTCCCACTTGAAGGCATCCATCTTATTGCACAATTGCCCGTGCTGTTCAACGTTTGTATTAAACTGGGAGTTGCAATAGAGGTATTCTCTGTCTCGTGGCTTCACCATTATTTAATTTGGTCGTTCTGATATAATAAAGCTCTTGATTCATGATTGGCACATCATTCCACATTATGCTATAATTTGAACGGCAAATCCTGTATTATTTTGCTGTTAAAACAAGGTGTTTTAATCTTTTCCGTACAAATTGTATTTCTTTAATTTAATTTTTATTTTTTGCCATACAGCAATACAAATTGTCAATCTATGATGTTTACTACGATGTTTTAATTTTTCTTTGATATTTTTTCCCGCTCTTTCTGCAGATAGTGAATTACTGTTCTCTAAACTCAATTTATATACGGCCCCCTTTTCTAAGCAACTCAAATGCTTCAAATTTATATAGGCATAACTCGGCCAGTTTTTATTGTAAGAAAATGAAACTTTTTGTGTTAACTTTGTTTTTGTGTGCTGCATCTTTTCCTAAATATAAGTAATCGGACCTGGGGACCATATAAAAAATAATTTTTGTAATTTTTTTCTGAATTTTTGGTTCGAAAAGCAGTTAAAAACATTCCTTACCTTTTTTAAAACATTTTTCAAATTGGAAGTGCATATCTAAACCGAACGGTTCGGGAATCAGCTATTTTGTCACATTAAGGCTGGACACCCTGTATATATATACACAGTCAGACTCCAATTTAAGGAACCCCTATTTAACGAATTTTTCTCTTTCCCCGATTAAAATGAAGGCAAAAACCTCTATTTAACGAATAATAAACTCCGAAATAACGAATTATTTCAGTTGCTGGAAATTTTTTTTAATAGTTTGTATGAGAAAAAATTAGATTATTTTTTTTCCAAACGACACATCCTTTTTTATCCGAGACAGAAAAACTTTTCTAACAAGCAGCAAATTCCAAAGAAAAGGGTTCAGACCATTATCAGATTTTACGGGTGCAGATGAGTCATAAGTGTAACCAATCGTGTGAGTCTTGAGTAGGACAGGAATTTCCTCTCTAGTCTCATCTCAATCCACGACACAAGAAATTTTTTTACGATTTGACGACTATGATCAATTTGATGACAGACTGCTTCTCTGCAACTGAATTTGAAGAAATTCTTGATTTGTCGGAGCCAATGAATGGCGATTCTAATGCAGAATGAAACTCCTTATCAAGATTAATACATTTTCTAATGTTTTACATTGTTTGGAAACTGTGAAAAATATCTCTCCCTTATGCAGCAGTATGTAAATGATGCAATATGTTCTTCTTCACAAGAAGCTGAAAAATAATTCTTTTGAGTAAGAAATCAAAAAGATTTTCAAACATCTATAAGTCAGTAACTTGAAATTTTCAATTAATTGATGGTAATAGTTCACAAATAGTAATAAAAAGTATGTAATTTCCAACTATGGATATTTTTTGCATAGTTGTTTATAGAATTTCCAAAAAGGGAAGTGCAGAATATTTGTATTTTGTTTGAACCCCGATATAACGAATAGCACCGAATTAACGAATGAAATGTCCTGCCCCGATGGAATCGTTGAATCGGGGTCATTCAGTTTATTTTGAGTAGAAAGCTCTTTTTAACTAAATGTATTTCTACATGTTGTGGGTGACTTTCCATTGAAGTCACTCCCTCACCGTCCTGCCTACCTAAGGGTGCGGGGGGAAACAAAGCATGACCAGAAACTTCCATAATAGTTATTATTTTATTATTATTCAAGCACACTAATCAACGACAAATTAAACCACAAGAGGATGCCCTAGGAGTGATATAAAGAAAGTAAAGAACTCTAAGTGAACAAGCACAAATATTCTGTTTTATTTAACCTACTCTATCTTAGACTATAGATTTCCAATCCACTTATTTAGTATAGTGGCAAACTCCGTTTTAAAGTTGTGAAAATCAATTAAACCTCACCTTTGTTATGCCGCAACAGTTTCTCCTCTCCTTCCTTACAATTACAAAACCCTAACTTTATATAGACAAACTAATCTCCATATCAGGGTTTCTTCTTGAGAAGGATGGCTGTGAATTAACGCGAATGCTTGTCCGAAGTTTCCCACAAGAGGAGTAATGTGAAGGTCGCGTAAAGATCTGCCACAGTGTATTTATTACATTTTACCACATTATTGACGGTGTAATGAATTCTAAATTAATTTTGTCTTTCTGATGTAAAATACAAGTTATAACTAAATAAACTCTGAAAAAGAAAAAAAAATTAAGAAAATGCAAAAATTTATACATTTTTTTGTGATAATGCTAAATATACACAGTGTGAATATCAAAGTTTCTAAAAGCGCTTCTTTAAAGCTGAAACAATTAAAAAAAAGAAACAGAAATTAATTTTATGTCTTTCAAAAGAAATTTTGAAATAATGAGTATAAATAAGACAGAAGTTAAAAGGGAAATATATTATCAATTTCTGTTAAACAGTAGAATAATTTTTTTTTGTTGTTTAAGATATACAGTAAAAATTCTTCACTACCATTAGTTGAAGCTTGTCATAAAATTATCCTAATATATTTGTGGTTTGGTCAGAACTTGGAATGTTTTAGTTTTGTTCGAAATTAAAAATTTGTAAAGAAATTTGTTTTATAATTGAAATGTGGTAAATATAAATTAATGCTTTAAACATTTGGCTCATTATAAAACGATGTATAAATTTTTTTTTTTATGTGATAAATTATCTTTTTTCCCTTTGTTATCAATTTGAGAAAAAGTTCAATTAATCATTTATGATAATCAATTCTTAATCCTTTGAAAGTGAAAATGGAATCCAAAGAAAGTTTTCATATAAAAGAATGAGTTTAAGCTTTAATTAAGCTATGTACACTATAATATAGGGTATGTTACTGAAGCAATGATAATATTAGGTTATATTGTTATATATCGGATTTCTTAAAGTTGTGAAGAAAATATGTTTATTCTGAAATGTCTTTCAAAGAATTTGAACTATTTTTTTTGAGAATTGAGAAGTTATCAGTTGAGATTTATTTAATCAAACAAGAATATTAATACAAATAGCTCAGTTCCTATTTAATAAATTTCGAAGAGGGTTTTCCCACACGCATGTCTCGGAACAACTCGAGACTCTTTGGAACAACCGTTTCAAGCAAATGCAAGGGTCAGCCGCTCTCTAGCTTCCAATTGAAAAATTTCTCGCCGAGTTTTCTGCTTCTGAAAACGAACATCCAATGTTATTTCTTTTATTCCACTCCCGCTTTTGTTGACGGCCGTAAAAAGAAACGGAGCGCCATTCTGTTTAAAAGATTATACGCCATTTCTGATGTGTTTGACGAAGCCGAGGCTGCCATCTTTACCGCCATCTTGTTTATGACGTAAGGAGCCAAAGAAGCCCATTGGCCGGAATTTGGAGCAATTTTTTCAGCTCACTGGGTTGTTCGAAGACATTGTTATGGCAACTGGGCAAAAGCCACCCCAAAGAGTTGCTTGAAAGAAAAATTGCTCCAAATACGTGCACGTGTGATGCCTTCAAAACTTTTGCATTGTCTGAATACTTGGCTTGTTAATGCTTAAATATATTTCAGTTTTTAGGTTTTCTATATATTTATAGAATTAAAAATAATAACACAACTTTTTAAAAAAAGAAACTGTTCTTCATTACTTTTTAATACAGTTTGTATATTTTTATGGGAACCCACAATTATTAGTGGTAAATAAATACTTATTTACGATTGATTTTTTTTATCATGAATATTAAATTAAAATGAATTGGGTTTTTTATTCCTTTATCAAGTTTTTCGGTATTATCTATTTAAATCTTGAGTTGAGCCTGAGTTTTCCTATACCTCTTACAATAACAGTTGTAAATATCTTAGTTAAGCAATTTTTTTAATTAATTTTATGAAAATTTATGGTAAATATAAGATTAAGCTTTTTAAAAGCTTTTATGCTAAAAATATTTGTAAATCTACATATGATAAGTACATAATGCTCGAATACTTCAAATCAAAAATCGATATATAATATTAAAACAGCTTTAAAATTTAAAACTCTATCACAGAAATAAAATCCTATTATAATTATTTTATGCCTTATAAAATTTCATATAAGATAAAGATACACTGAAATACGCTTAACGCGAAGACGCTTAAGATGAGATATCAATTTATGTTAAATAATACAACGGTCCCAGCAAACTATTTCTTATTTTCATGCATTTTTAGCGCGTTTTTCACGTAGTGGAACAAAAGCGCTATTAGGATGCAAATTTCGTCTTCGTTCCATATTTTGTCGTACCTTTTTCTCAGCCAATAAGCAACCAATTGACCTCGGGTTTTCGGCATTTGGTCGCATTTGTGCCCTAGATGAGCCGAATCATATTTAAAATTTCCCATAGTTTTCCCGAATTGTCCTACAAATTTTCCTGAATTTCGCTAGTTGAAAAATATAACATGTGAAAAACGCGCTAAAATTACTTGACCATGCCAATGATTAATATCTTGTTTCTCTTAAGAGGACTCAGTACGACTCAATTGACAAAAATCGGCCAAAGAATCAAATGTAATTTTTTAGCCTAAATTATTCTTTATATACTTTTCTATAACCTCACAAAATTTGAAAGCTCTAATCTTAAAAAACGCAGAACTATGATAGCTTTTACGTTCGTTTTTAGTCACATCCCTATGGCAAATCAGAACTTTAAACTGACTTATTTCAGAAAGATAAAACAACTAGTTTCTCTTTATTTAAAATGCTATGGCCTTTTTTCCCTATTGTGCTTGATACTTTGAATTTTTTTTACGTATTGCTTATAGTACATGTAACAAAAGTTGGTGTGCATTTTTGAATCAAAGTGTGACGTCGTCACAATGGAGAAGAAAGCGCCTCTATTCATAAACGTTTCCACAGCCAGGGAACACGTGTCTTTGGTGGTATTGTGTTGTATCAGACAGCTGGACCGTCGGCGACGGTGTGTCTGGCGGACACTATGGGCCAGGCATTGCTGCATTATTTTCTATTCATGGGCAGTGATTGTACGTCTTGAATGCTGGCGCCTCTGCAGGCGGCGGCGAGGTGTTTGAAGTGCCAGATGTCAGCCGGGCCCTTGTCGCCGGGAACCTTTGAGAGGGACCGGACTTTTGTCATCTCTGCACGAATGGATGACGTGCAAGACCGTTGGTGCTGGGTGCAAAACCCTGAGGTCGGCAAATGGGGATTGATGAGGGGCGTGGAGTGAACCCGCCCCTAGAGTTTAAAAGAGTGGACTTCGGAAAGAGAAAGGGACTCCTGATAGACTACCACGGGAGATTCCCGTAACTGAACCCTGCGGACGGAGGACGAGACTCCGGACAGACTCCAACAAGAGATTCTTTAATAATTAGCTTAGCGTACACCTTCAATTTATTTCCACGACGTTACAGCTAATTAAATTGGTGGCAGCGAGGTGGGATTGGCATTTGGCAAATTAATTAAATGCCCGAATCCTTTTTTATTTAAAATAATTTTTGAGAAAAAAGAAATAACAAAGAGAAAATGCCAACCGTGTGTGCGAGAAAAATAAAAGAACTTTAAACAACGCAAAATTCTCCTGAGTTCCTGTGGTGTCTCCATCCTTATCGTTAAAGTGTGTTCCTGTTGCTGGAAAATTCCCGGAGAGCCTGCTGTCCATTTTACTGTATGTGAATCGTGTTGGGTGAATCAACGAAAGAAACAAGCGGAGGAAAGCCGAAAACAGACCCTGATTTCCGTCGGCTGATTTTGAAGGAAGTCAAGAGTATTCAGTGTGTGATTCCCGACCAGGTGTACCATAGATTTTGGCAGTGATTAAAAACAGAAAGGTGAGTCTTTCTTTGAGATTATACTCGGGGCAGCAATTGATTATTATTATTGTTATGATTAATGAATGTAAAATTTTGGTAGTAAAGAATTTACGTACTAGGTAAAGTTAGCAAACACTAGAAAGAGAGACTAGAAAGATTTTTAAAGTTTTGTATGATGTATAAATGTGCGATTTATTAGTATATTTGTTTGTGAAATATAGTTAAGTATATAGTAGTTATACTTGTTTCGTTGGTACAGTTACTGTGCAGAGTACTGTATTGTTTTTAAGATTTGCGCATATTTGTGAAATATAGTTAAGTATATAGTAGTTATACTTGTTTCGGGGTACAGTTACTGTGTAGAGTACTGTATTGCTTTTAAGATTTGTGTGTTTTTGTGAAATATAGTTAAGTATACAGTTGTTATACTTGTTTCATTGGTACAGTTACTGTGGAGAGTACTGTTTTGTTTTAGGATTTGTGTGAATTATAGTTAAATCTAGGTCTAGTGTATTTCTAGTGTGCGTTGAGTTTTGTATAAATGTTGTGACAATTAAGCTTAGTTTTGGTTTTGTGTGTATTAGTACATCATGGCGTATCTTATGAGTCAAACAAAAGAAGTCCTGATAGAGATGGTGAAAGAATTGGGAGTCGAAGCCGATAATACCTTACCTAAGGTAGAAATTACGAAGAGAATATGTTAGAGTGAACAATATGGTGAGGAATCAGCTAAATGTCTGTTGGAGTGTATTTTGGATGAAAAACGTGAACGTGAAAATAAGGAACGGGAACTTGAACGTGAAAATAAGGAACGGGAACTTGAACGGGAATTTGAGGAGAGGAAACTAGTTAGGGAATTTGAGTTGGAAAAAATTAGATTAACTAATAATACGGATACGATAAGTGTATCGTCTGCCGATCTTGAGGGGCAGGGAGGTAATAGACGGGTTAATTTAAGAGACCTAGTGCCTAAATTAGATATTAAAAATGCGGACATAAATTTATTTTTCGAAATTTTTGAAAGGCAGGCGAAAAAGGAAAAGGTGGCTGAGGATAGATGGGTTTCCCAACTCATTCCGTTATTGCCGATGGAAATCGCGGAGATAGTGGTGAAAGAACCACCGGAGAAAGGCGATGATTACCCTCACATAAAAAATCTGCTCTTAGCCCGGTTTCAACTCACGCCGGTGGCCCTTAGAGATAAATTTGAGTCGCATCAAAGCAGGCCAGGTGCGATGTGGGCTGATCTGGTGTTCTAGCTCAGGTCCTACCTAGACAATTGGCTAGTCGGGATGAGAGTGGACAGTTTCGACGCGTTGAAAGAGCTACTAGGGACAGAGCAAATTAAAAAAAAGAGCACCAAGTGATTTATTTGACCATTTTCTAGATACGTGGGATAGCTTCAAAGAGGCTAAAAGTTTAGCACAGAAATTGGACCATTTTGAGGTGATTAAAAGAGCGCATAAGAAGCCAGGTCTTGCGAAAACGTGGGAGCGTAGGACCTATGATAAACCATCGCTCGAAAGTAAAAATAAATTAGCTAATTTTAGTGGAAAGGGTAGAAATGTTGGATCCCTGAATAGGGATTCTATTAGGCATGAAGTAAGCCATGGGAGTTCTCAGATTAGGCGAGAGGGTCTCAGGGGATCGGAGAGTCAATTTGAAAAAAGGAAACCCATAATATGCTACTACTGTAATGAGGCAGGACACATAAAACCAGCTTGCCCCAGATTGAGGAAGAATAAATTTGAAACCGTAGCAAATTTAAATGTAAATACCGGGGATGAAGATCCATTTAAAAATTTTAAAGTAAATATGGAGATAAATGGCGTGGATCGGGTATGTTTAAGAGATTCAGGGTCAGTTATAGACGTCTGCGCCCGGAGCTGGATTAACGAAAATGACCTCCTAGGCGAATATGTTTGGGTAAAGAGCCCATTAGATGAAGTTTGCCACTGTTTGCCTCTGGCTAAAATTAAAAATCACGACAAAGAGAGGAGAATTTTATACTAAGGCTGCTATAAAGCAGGATAAATGCAATTTCGATATGTACATATTGGGAAACCGGACGGCGGAGCTTATCGAAGCAAGCGATCAAGGTGTACAGTTGATTAACGCTGTGGTGACCAGGAGTAAAGGAATATGTCCGTCCCTTGAGAGGGAAAGGAGACAAGTGACGGGGTTTTGAACGAGCACCGGGCGAAACTTGCGGAATTCGTTCCCCGTCCGAAGGGGATGGAAAAGACTGCCTTGAAATTCCTGCATTTGAAGGAGGAGGTGAAATGAGTTTAGCAGAACTGAAAGGCTCCGAATTTATAGAGGAGCAAAGGAAATGCCTGGATCTCAAAGCAATTATGGGATAAAGCCCAAACAGAGGGAGACACAGAGTTTAAAATTATCAGAGGGAGATTAGTTAGAGTCGCGGGAACAAGGCGAGGGGAAGAAATCAGACAACTGTGCGTGCCCCTAAAATATAGATTCAAAATTAACAAACTTAGCCATGACGAGATAGGGGACATCTGGGGGTGACGAAAACCAAAGATAGGATTCTAAGGCATTTTTTTTGGCCTAATGTGTACAAGGATGTGGAGGAGTTCGTTAAATTTGCGACTCGTGTCAACGGGTAGGAAAGCCTCAGGATAAGGTGAAAGCACCTTTGAAGCTCGTGCTGATTATTTTTAGAGGTATTCTCTAAAATCAACATAGATGCTGTGGGGCCCCTACCAATCTCAACCAACCAAAATAGATACCTGATTACGGCAATTTGTGTTGCCTCGAAGTACCCCTGAAGCTATACCGGTGGAAAGTATTACATCCCCCAACGTAATAAACGCCCTCTTGATTATCTTTCTAGGATAGGATTTCCGCGCGAAATACAATCCGACTTGGGGACTTCTTTCACTAGTGAATTGACCACCACATTTTCAATAGATTCGGTATAAAGGTAACGCGGTCCTCAGTCCACCACCCCCAGAGTAATGCAGTGGAAAGAGTGCATAGGACCATCAAGCGCATAATTAAGGCTTTGTGCGTGGAGTCGGGAGAAGATTGGGAGGGGGTCCTTCCTTCGGCATTAT
>BMAO01003155.1:0-30268 GCA_019973975.1 Trichonephila clavata | reverse complement strand
GTATCTATTCTATGTGCGTCTATCTTCTCAGGAACAGCACCACGCAGAAATTCGCAGAAGGTACCAAAAGATCGGGAATTTTCCTGGGAAGCCGTATTGCCCATTTATATTCCGATATTGTAATTAGTTTAAAAGATATTAATTAAAAACCTTAAAACGCCTAATTGTTTTACTTCTGCCGTTTGTTTACTTGGCGGAACTTCCCTTCCGTTTCGGCCGAGCGGTAATCTTACGTTTTCCACCATATTAAAATTGTCATCTAATTTTCGGTGTCGAAATTAGACAAAAAATAATTACAGAATCGGAAAGATCATTTATTTCGCCGCGACACGGTATAATTTCTTTTGTAAAATAACGATATTTTCTATTTTTTTCGAATTTTTTAAAATAGTGTTAAAACTGAAGCGTTTTTATGAAAATTACTTCTAAATCGTTGGGTATGAATTACTTTTCGTGTTATTAAATCGATATTCTACAATACTTAACTTCAAGCCTTTCTCTTTTAGATCCATTCATGTAAAAAATAAAATTCCCAAAACTGTTTTTTAAAAGAATTTTTAAAAAGTAGTCTTAATTTTTACTTCACATTGAATAACTTCGTCATTTATGAAGATAATCTCACAAAACCTTTTTTCCGTGTGTACGGTAATATTATCCGTAACATATACGAAGATTGAAAAAATTGCTTCAAAATTACGGATTTAAAAAAGAAATTGTGATTTTCGTAAACTTATGTTTTTTTTTTGAGTATTAAATTAAAAAGTAGTAATTTGTACATTTTTTATTTCAAAGTACGTTATTTTTGCAAATAGTTGGTGATGTTTGAGAGCATTAACGTAAAAATTATGCCCTTAAAATGAAGGTAATGATTTTTAAAATAATTTAAAATACGCGATTTTACATTTAGCCAAACATTGGCGTCGAAAATTAGCTTTGCGCCAAAGACAGTTGACCTGTTTCGCCTTCGACCAATCTAACTCAAGTGTTACACTAAAAAATTCTGCCTTTAACAGGGGGAAATCAGTAACTTTAGCGCGTAAAAAAAAAATGCGAGTGATAAAATTACTTTTTCGTCCTCCCATTCATTATTTTTGCCTATTTTCATTTCTGGCAACGGGTCCCGGTAGCACAGTCAGTTGCGCTTCGCTTCTCTCATTTACACCGGAAAGCAGATCGTGTCTTTGCGAGTTCGAATCGTGGATGATCTCCTTTTTTTTCATTTCTGCTAATTTTTCCCACGTAAATTAATTTTACTGATAAATACTTATTTTAACATGATCCTCTGTTATTTTAATGTACTTTTCATTTTTTTTTTTTGCCTTCAGAAAGGTTTTTTTCTGATTTTTAATCATTCAAAGTAATTTCTATCTTTTTCAACAATTCCATTTTGTTCATTTCTGCTTATTTTTCCCATTCGTAATTTAATTCACTCTTCTTCAATGATTGAATTCACTTGCTGCATCCCCACTGATCTGAAATTTACTTCATTTTCAGTGCTGCCATTATGTAAGCAAATGGTATGTCACATAATTAATTGCTAAATGAGCATTTTTAATCAATTTTATTAAAAATAATTAATAAGTTAGTTTTGTATAATATAATTTTTTTCGCAGATACGTGTTTAAATAATTTTAACACAGAGTGGAATGAAAAACTATAAAATTAAAATTTAAAAAATTAAATGTTTTTATCAAATAGTATTTTTTTTCTTTTTGAATGTTTTTTTCAGTGAATGTTAGCATATAACTAGGTTTTCCCCCAAAAGTGGATTTTTAACATTTATATATGTTTAATCAAATATCCAAACGTTTCAAGAGCTATCTGTAGAATTTTTTTTATTAGTATTTATTGATAATGGATTTAAATTAATATTTTTTTTTAATTAAAATGCATTCAATGCATTTCTGAGATTCATTTAAAATATTTATCAGTATCGAAATTTTTGTTCTCTTTCATAAAACTTATAGTTTACTTTAAAATAATGCGTAATTGCATGAAATTTTTTCCCCGTGTCGAATATTTCAAAAAATTCTCAAAATTTTACTTCAAAAATTAAAATAGTAGTGAAATTTTGTTATTTGAAAAATTTATACTTTCTGTTCTTTTTTCAGCATACAACTATTTTTAAAAATGCTACAGTTTCGTTTCCGGGAATAAACTATCTTTCTTTAAAGAATTTTATAGAAAAAAAGAACTTTTTTTTTTTACAAAACAATGTTGTTTTGCATAATTTATGATTTTTTCTCATATGAATCAATATCGTTGCGTTTATATAAAAATGATTTTTAAAACTTTCTGAATCAGTGATTTAAAAAATAAAAACCAGAAAACTTATTTGAACGAATTTTAATAAAACACTCAAAATACTTAAATCAATCATTTAATAAATTCTTCATTCGTAAAGATAATTGCATGAAACTATTTTTCCGTGTGTCGAACATTTCAAAAAATTCTCACAATTTTACTTCAAGATTTAAAATAGTAGTGAAATTTTGTAATTTTAAAAATTTCTACTTCTCTGTCTTTTTTTCAGCATACAACTATTTTTAAAAAAACTACATTTTCGTTTCCGGGAAATAAAAAATTGCAACGAAAGAATTGGAAAGTGAGTGGGTGATTTTAAAATTCCCCCTGTTTGCCTATTCAAGGGTTTTTGGTGACGGACCTCGAAATTTTCAACCATGCTCAATTGACGAGGACGACACCTGAGCATTCACCCATCTTTAAGAATTACCACACCACACCACACCAACGCAAGAACAAATTTCGAAAAAGGGAGTTTTTATGACATAGTTAAAGAAATCACTCACATCGCGCTCATACACACACACAAGTGCTATCGGCCTGAGGGAAACACGAAATTTCCATGGGGATGAAATTATTCACTTAGGAAAAGGAAAGAATTGGAAAGTGAGTGGGTGATTTTTAAATTCGCACTGTTTGCCTATTCAAGGGTTTTTGGTGACGGACCTCGAAATTTTCAAACATGCTCAAGTGACGAGGACGACACCTGAGCATTCACCCATCTTTAAGAATTACCACACCACACCAACGCAAGAACAAATTTCGAAAAAGGGAGTTTTTATGACATAGTTAAAGAAATTACTCACATCGCGCGCATACACACACACAAGTGCTATCGGCCTGAGGGAAACACGAAATTTCCATGAGGGTGAAGTTATTCACTCGGTAAAAGCCCTTGCAACGCCGGGCTAAGCGGAGAGGAAAGAAACAAAGAAATCAAAGTAATTTCGAAAAATAATATTAGAAGTGTTGAATTTGTGAAGAGAAGGGAAAATGTTAAGCGGCAAAGCCATGACAAGCACTCACGGGTCATGCACTCACATCGTACGCGTCAAAACCACACAAAAGTGTTGGCTTCAGAAAGAAAGGAGGAAATTAACATGGGGATTAAGTTATACTCTCGGTATAACTTAATCCCCATGTTAATTTCACATATGCACATATGTATGCACTCGGTAAAAGCCCGTGCAACGCCGGGCCATGAAAGCTAGTCAAAGTACATTATAATTGCATTCAGTACATCGTTATTGTAAGAAGTGAGGCGCTATGAATATTATGGCTCTAAATTGGTTAGCAAATATTGAGAAACGCTGCTTTATCGTGATCTATAACATTCTTTTTGGTATCATGAATTCCTATAGATTCTAAGCAGGATATCTATACACAAAGACAGTCGAATTTGCGATTTCTTCAAATTTAAGATATAAATATAAAAGGTTGCAACATAACTGTAATCGTCGTGTGTAAGTAATTTCAAATTTGTAGGGATTTTACCTAAATTCTTTTCATTGTTTGTTCAGTGTTGGAACTTTACTTATTGAAAAGTTCTTGTTATTTTCAATATTTTCATTTTGTAGACTGTTATTTGAAAATAAACTTCAAATTCCATGAAAAATCTTACCATACTTATTATTACACCTTAAAAAACCTACACAAGAAGCAAGTCTTGTTAGTTACATTCTATTTTTAATAACATTATGATTCATAATAAGCTAGTTTCCTGTTTGAATATTTCGCAATCTTCTGGTAGGATGTGATTTTACTGATGTAATTTTGTCCCCCCTCCTCTGATCTTTTGCAGATTTGTTTTTTTTTAAATAATTATATTAATATTGTATTAAATTTTCTTGTCCATGCATATTTTTGTATCATTTCCTGTCTATCTCGGTGGCCCATTTTGTAGCTATAATGTAGCTGTTTTAATGTTGTGTTAGGTAACCATTTTGTAGCTGTTGGATGTGAGTTTGATCCTTCCGAATAAATTAATAGCTAGGGATTCTCCAACGACGTTTTATAGCGTAGCATTTCGCTTCTGCTTCCTTTTAACGTCAGTAAATACTCGAGCACATACAAATCCTATTAGATAAATTATAAAACTAAAATTATAGATTAAAAAAAAAAAAAGAAACCAAGTGGGGTGCGTTTAAGCGCAAACAACGCCAAGAAAGAGAAGACAGTAAGTAAAAATTGTAGCTTTGTATATATTTAAAATATTCTCATATTTTTACTTGATAGAATTCAACCAAGATAAAGCCCTCATTTGTTTTTTGTTTTTTGTTTGTTTTTTTTTGCATTAGGGCTTTTAAATACCTAGCTACGCCACTGCTTTCAGGAAATCACCTTTTTTTCAAAGAGAGAGGTGACGCAATTTTAAATCAGTAATTTCTTCAATTTTACTTCATTACTTTAAAACTGCAAACGGTAATTATGAATTTACTTTTGATTTATTTTGTATTTTCCCTTGAAACTTAAAAAAATGTACAAAAATTTTTATCATATTAAAATAAAATCAAAACATTTATTATTTGCTTTCCTGTTGTAAAGATAATCCAAGAGAGATTATTTCTTATGTCTTGAAAGAGATCGATGAAAAGTGTCATTGAACGATTCCTGTTTATTGGTATTTTTTAAATACATTTTCATGACAAATCAAACAATTATTGAACCATGCTTGTTTTTCACTACAAAATAATCAATTTCCCAATCTTTTGAAACAATCAATTTTCTTCGAATATTTTTCACTTGCATAATACGAAAGATAGTTAAAAATTAGTTCCACTTATAAAATGGTCGATACTCTGCCGTTATCTATTATCACTAATCAGAAGAAAAATTTCAATTCGCACCCATGCGACATCGACAGCAAAAAGCAAAATTGATACATTGATTTTTTTAGTATCGAATTTCCCACCAAATTTTCATAAATAAATAAATGAATTTCTCCGAGCAAGGGTTATGACCAGGCCACTTAAAAAAGCCCGTAGGGTCGCAGGTTGAATATTGCTGGACTAGACTATTTTTCTAACGACATTTGTATTTTTAGAAATGGATGATGGAGGAAATAAATCTTTAATTTAATATAATTATGCAATCTGTTCCAACTTAAAAGTTAGAGAAAGAGAAACAACATAATAACTATCCTATAACTTAAAAGTAATTTAATTACTTCAAAGTAACATATATATAATTTAATACGTATCTTGTAAATTTATACGCTTTATAATTAAGATCGTATTGTAACTTTAGCATCAAAGTGCATTATTATTGCCTTCAATGCATTATTATTGTATAGGGGAGTGCGTGATAAAAATTATGATTGAAAATTGATTCGCCAGTATTGAAAGTTTGAGAAGCACTGACTTAGGAGATCAAATTCAGAATGAAATTATAAGCATTATTTCAGAAGGAATTAAAAAGCCTTGATTACATATGATTAAATCGTCAAAATATTATCCATTAATTCTGATCACTACACCTGATATCAGTCATACCGAACAGTTGACTGTTGTAATTCGATTTGTTTATAAGAACGAGGAAACCAATAAAGCTCACATTGAAGAACATTTTTTTTTAGGATTTCAATTTGTCGACGACACTACTGGACAAGGTCTGTGTGAATTCACATAAATGGCCATTTAAAATCGTTAGAACTAAATTTATCAGATTTACGAGGCCAATCTTACGATAATGGTAATAATATGAGAGGAAAGCACAAATGATTGCTACAAAAAATTATTGAAAATAATTCGAGAGCACTCTATATCCCCTGCTCTGCCCATTCTCTAAATTTAGTTGTAAATGATGCAGCTAAAATTTCCTTCGAAACAGTTAATTTCTTCGGAGTAGTGCAGGAGCTTTAGAACTACTTTTCTTCATCCGTTAAACGTTGGTCTATTTTGCAACAGTATGTTGAAAATCTAACTTTAAAGGCACTCTCCAACACCAGATGGGAAAGTAGAATTCAAGCTTTAAGATCATTGAAAAATTATTTGAAGGGAATTTTGAAAGTATTAATAAATATTCAAGAAGATCAAACAAGAGACATGGAATCAAGAAACCAAACAAAAATTTGATTCAGAAGGCTTCCTCGTTTAAATTCATCTGTTCCATTAACATCTGGCACGATATTTTACATTTAGTAAATGTAGTAAATCAAATAATGCAAAACTCTAAATGTGATTTACAAATCTAGACAGACAATTTACAAAATCTTATATCAGGACTAAATAATAGTAGATAAGATGAAGCTTATGAACATGCAACTGCCAATGCAAGTATCGTTGCTGATGATTTAGAGGTGGATACTGATTTTACGCAAAGTCGAAACAGGTTTAAAAAGATACTATTTCAAGATAAACAAACCGACGAACCAATAAACAATCCAAGACAAAAGTTTAAGGTTGAATTTTACAATGTAATATTAGACACTGCTGTTTCTTCCATTTCAGAAAGATTAAGTGAATTAAAAGAACATTACAATTACTTAAAGGTATATACCTAATTTAAAAAACTGGAGTGACAATGAAACTTTAAAACATTGTAAAAAATTAGAACGAAAATTAACAGATACTAAAAATATTAATGAAACGGACATAGATGAATTAAATTTGTTTGAAGAAATAAAATCTTTGCGATGTTTTTTACCAAAGAGGATATGTCACCTACTGATGTTTTAGATTATATTTATGAAAACAATCTTATGGATACATTTCCAAATATTGCAATAGCTTTACGGATTTCTTTAACCCTGCCAGTTTCGGTGGCTACTGGAGAATGAAGTTTTTCAAAACTTAAAATTATAAAAAAAACTACATGGTGCAGGAGAGATTATCGGCCTTGTCAATTATATCTATAGAGAGCGAAATTTTGGATAAATTAAATATAAAGGAATTGATACGAGCATTTGCAGCTGCTGAAGCTAGGAGAATCAGAACTTGAATATATTTTCTAATTTTTATAAATTACTTAAAAAAATTTTTATGTCATTTTTGCTTTGTGTGTGTGTTTTGATTTTAAAATTTATGAAATATTAACTAAAAAAACAATAAGACAAACGTGTTTCAATATTATAATTTTAAAGCTTTTCAGTTCGAAAGTCAAATTTCAAATGCTATAAATGAGCATTTAGGATTTTATTTGTAGCACTTTATAAGAGTGCAACAGAACCCCATAAAGGGGCGCCGAATTTAAACTTGAACAAGGGCGCCTCATACCCACACAGCAGCCCTGTGCTGGCTGCTCACCTTTTATATTCTAATGAGGTCACGTGAAACGATTTCTATTGGTTGACGCTTTTCAACCGAGAAACTAATCTTTTAACGTATTTTATGACATCTTGGTTGACGACCTTGAAACTAATCTTTAATGTATCTTTGTGCATCGTTTTAGTATAAGTTTTAAAAGAGAGGCTCCCCAACGTTGGCACCTTCCTTAACCCAAAGAAATGGGGACTGAGTCGACACAAGAGTCGACTCAGTTCCCCTTTTTTTGGGCCCATGGGCATTTTTTACAGTTCAATATTTTCGGTTCAGTCCAGTTCTATTAAATCAGCCATTTGTTTCTTACATTCGGCCTGCAGCTTGTTGAAATGTTGCAGATAACGAGCAAAACGGTAAGACTTTACCATGGTGCACTCGGATATATCATAATACTCGTGGACCTCATCGTGCAGGTGATCTGGCAGAGTAGGGTCATGTAGGTCCTGGAACTTTGGCAGAGTCTCCAAGTTGATGGTAAACAACCCCAGCTGTTAAAAAATTTTGCGCTGGTCGGTTCCCTTGACCACGATGAGGCCTCGATTTCCTTGCGCCAGGTGACAAAATTTACCCCTGACACAAAAGGACAGGTATTCTAGGGGCACGGATCCAGGCAGGTGGCTTTTGAGATTGAGAAGTTCGTTGATGAAACGATTGACCCAGCAATTTTCGAGGTCGTCCTCAAATTGGAATGATCCACGGTGATGCAAATCACTTTGGGATCCATTCCATTCTCTGGAATCGTGGCAATAGACAATTCGATGGGGACAGGCTTACCTCCACGGTGAAACACGTTGGCATGAGCAAAAAAGGCTAGAGGAGGCATGTTGCATTTGAGAGAACTCTGGGAGAGAAGGTCGCCTATTATACTCTGGCGGGTCACGTGAATCGATTCCTATTGGCTGCCCATATCAGGTTGGTAAAAGTACAAATTTTTTAAAGAGATGCTCTCCAACCTAGGCACCTTCATTAACCCAAAAAAAGGGGGGGGGACCGAGTCGACTTGACTCGGTCTCCCCTCCCCCCTTTTTTTGGGCCAACGGTCATTTTTTTTTCACTCTATCAAAGCTGAAACTTTGTCATTCCATTCCGCCTGCAGCTTGTTAAACTGCTGCAGGTATTTTGCAAATTGAAAAGATTTCAGCATGGTGCAATGATAAACATCCTCGTTCACACCATCATGCATGGGGTTGGGAAAAGTGCCATCGCAAATTTTGTTGAATTTGGGCAGCATCTCCAAGAACACGGTGACGAGTCCCAACTCTTTTAAATTTTTTTGCTGCTTTGGGCTTTTCACTACTATGAGGCCTCCTGGGTCAACCATGCCCCTCACGCAATAGGGTAGGTATTCCACAGGCACACTCTTGGGCAAGGGACATACCAGACAAAGACGAGCGTTTTTGCAAGCATTGGATCGCATGTCTTTGGACGTGGAAAGTTAGTCCGTCATGGTTCACCGTAATGCAGAGCACTTCGGGATCACTGCCATCCCTGGGAATGGTGGCAATGGACAACTCGATGGGCACTGGCTTGCCCTGGTGGTGAAAGACGTTGGCATGAGCAAAATAGACAGACATGTTACTTTTTCTTTCTCTGAGAGAGAATGATGGCCTTATATATGCTCGAGGAGCATGACGTCAAATGGCATCCCATGGGCCAAGGCCTTTTGATGCGAGCGTTCCACGTGTGGTTCCAAAGCCCGTTTCCAGGGTTGGGGACACACCAGGCGCCAAGGAAGGTTTTCGTCGGCATTTCCCAATCGTCCAACCACGTTAATAAACTCACGTACACATCCGCTAGGCGCGTGCACAGTCCATGAGATTCAACGTATAGGCCTCTACATTTTGAGGTTGATGGGCTTCCCAAACTCGGCGAGATGGGGGACGACCCAGTTGAAAGAATTTTAAATCTACTCCTGGATCCCACGTCAAATCCAATAGTTTCGTAAATACGACCACGGTTTTTCCAAACGACCGAGGAACGTGCACACCAAAATTGGACTCAAAAATGATGGTGTAAGGATAGTCTGGCTCGTAATACGTGACTCGATCTGGCCAGCGACTCAAATTTCCAAACACGATCGTCGTGCGATGTCGACACTGGTCGAATAAATGTTGTATCATTCTGACACAAAGTATGAGACTTGTTTTTTAAAAAATAATTTTTTATTGATCATCTACAAGACAGATTCATGGGCTGAATCGCTTTAAATCCAATAGAGTGTTTGACACAAGAGGGGAGTTTGGGCATGGACAAGTCCAGGGGCTCCATCGCCAAATCTCTTTCAAAAGCATCCAGTAAGGCGATGAGCTCATTGTTTTCATCAAAGAGAGAGGGGACCAGGTGGAGCACCTGGGGTTCTTGTCCATAGACGGACGACAGGAGCTGGTCGAGCAAAGCAGTATCTGGCTCTGGAATCTGCATAGGCTCTGGAATCTGCACAGGTTCTGGATAGAGTAGCTCAAGGTCTGGTATATCCACAGGCTGTGGATAGAGTAGCTCAGGTTCTGGAATCTGCACAGGGACTGGAATCTGCACAGGTTCTGGAATCTGCACAGGGACTGGAATCTGCACAGGTTCTGGAATCTGCATAGGCTCCGGAATCTGCATAGGCTCTGGAATCTGCACAGGTTCTGGATAGAGTAGCTCAAGGTCTGGAATCTGCACAGGCTGTGGATAGAGTAGCTCAGGTTCTGGAATCTGCACAGGGACTGGAATCTGCACACGTTCTGGAATCTGCACAGGTTCTGGAATCTGCACAGGGACTGGAATCTGCACAGGTTCTGGAATCTGTATAGGTTCTGGAATCTGCACAGGTCTCATGATGCACCCTCGTTTCTTGGGTGGGCGCGTCTCCTTCAAAGGTCGCTTCAGTCTATGAGCCGGGGTAGGAGGAGGTAGCTTGTAGGGGGTTTGATCAAACGTTTTCATTTTTCGGAAATCCCCCAAGTAGAATCCCTTCTGAAGGAGCTGAGGGAGAAGGGATTCGGGGATAATATCCAGACCAAAGGCTGTTTTTTGAACCGTCAACATCAAGTAGTGGGTTCCAGCTGGGATCAGATACGCCGTGTGGGGCTCCAAGATGGTCCGATGGTAGAGCATTTGGTCATAGGGCTCAAAACTCCTCCTCGCCACATTGGGTTGGGCTCGGCACTTGAGACTGGAGGGGGGCCATTCGTGCAGCAGCATGGGCACCTGCGTCGTTTGAATGAAATGAACCTCTCCGGGATGCACCGTTCTGAAACCAAAGGTAAAGTCTTTTTTGACAAAAAACATGTTGCTATAGATGTAGACCATCCTCTTGTCGGTATTTTTGAGCAAACGATCTGGATTTTTCAAGAGGCTTTTGGACACTTTTTCCCACATGATATCGTTGGGTCTAAATTCGTTGACATGCTTGGCCTCCATCACGGCACACTTGAAATTATCCATAAAAGTCTTTTTTTGAAGCCAATGATCTTTACAAAATAATGTAAACACTCGTTTCGCGTGGGGCTCTTGGTAGAGGATGCCCGCTTGAACTTGGCCCTGCTGAGCGGCATATTCCAAGGCATCAAGTTTCTCGGGCAACGTCACGGGCACCACGGTGGAGGAAAGTTGCTCTGGGAAGGCATCCATGCTGCAACTGAGGAGAAGTGTCGACACGAGTCCTCCTTTTATACGTTTCAGACAGGATGCGAGTGAAAAATGGGGTTGAGAGGTTGGTGGAGAATGGCACACATGCCTTGAACGGCAATCCAACAATGACATTGCGTCTGGTGGCAAAAGGGGCATTCTCCCCGTGGATGGGATTTCAAGAGCATGACGGGGGCTCGTTTGAAAGTACTGAAAGAGCTCCAACTCGCTTGAATGTCTTTAAATTCTTGCTTGGAACGTGAGTCTGTCACACAAAGGGTACCGACATTGAGATAATGTTAACAGTTGAACAATTCATTCGCACCTACCCTATCCAAGGCATACGAGACGACACCATTGGTGAGCGTGAAACCAGGGTCTCGGAGACACAACACGGCCAGACCGTGAGTGTGGAAAAAGACTTGGGCACGGTTCTGGGGAAATCGATAGGCATAAGGGGGTCGTCGGTAAAGTTTAAAACGACGTCGTCGAGAGTCTTGTGGAATGACAGCATTTCTCAGCCCATCTTGAGAAGGTTCATGAGAAGGAAAACCATTGGAGTGGATGGCAAAGGTGAACCAGGTGTTGACAACAGGTTAGACAAATCATCCGTGTCTGTCATTTTGAAAAAGATGAGCTGCGAGTAGTTTGCTCTTAAACTCTAACTTTCTAAAAAACATTTTTTTTACAGAGATTGATTGTAAATTTTATTTGCTTCCGAAAGATATTTCAAACTTGCCTCATTTCAAACCCTCAAATTCTTTTTTGTGGATCTTACAAAATGTTCCGGGAAGGACTTGTAAAATGACCCTTTTGAAACATTATTTGCCTCATTTCAAACCCTCACATTCTTTTTTGTGGATATACAAAATGTTCCGGGAAGGACTTGTAAAATGACCCTTTTGAAACTTTATTTGCCTCATTTCAAACCCTCACATTCTTTTTTGTGGATCTTACAACATGTTCCGGGGAGGACTTGTAAAATGACCCTTTTCAAACCCAGTCTATAAATTTGTGGGTAAGAAAGTTTTTTTCTTGTCGTTTCCAACCTTGACATTGAGAGTAGCCCAATAAAATGGGAGAATGATTACTGGTCCCGAGCTATGCTCCTTTCCAGCAATCATTCTCCCATTTTTCTGGGGAAACCTCTTCACCTCTACGGTGCTCGTATTGGGTTGGGTGTCCTGTAGAGGGGACAGGTATTCCTCACCTCCAGGTGTCGGAGTAAGCAATGCATGTGAAATACATGGCCACAGTGTGTCTTTTCTGGCCAATGCATCGGACTCAGGCAGATTGAACACGTGTCGGACACTTGGAAGACGCTTTAAGGCCATTTCAACGCGTAACAACCATCCAACACGGCTTGAGCCAATAGAATCCAGGGGGTCAACTGTTGAGGACCGTGTCGCCTCCAAGTCTTATACGCCAATCGATATAACTTGGGTATGACCAGGACCGCCCACAGGGCTTAAATAAAAGCCCCCTTTCCTTTGGTAGCCTGCTGCTCTAGGTAATCGCTGTACAGTTCCGAGGGTTCAGAATACGTGAGGCACTCGAATGTGGGCAGGTCGTGGGGCTCGTGATTCGGAAACACTTTGTGTAAAATGTCCCCAAGGTCCACGTTGTAGAGAGCAATCACTTCGGAAGGTGTCAAAGTCTGTAAAAGGGAGCGAAAATGCATCATAAACTTGATGTAATCGGCCAGATGGGCCTCTTGGTACTTGGCAAGGTAGACTTGAAACTCTTTGTTGGCCTCCATTGTCTCGTGTGATGTAGAGGGCTTCTGAGCCCTGCTTTTTAGAAGAGAGAGAAGCAGGAAGTGGCTTTTGATTGGCTAGAAGGAGGCATTATGGATGACTAGAGGTGGAGGTTATGAAGAATGTCGTGGAAACCCACTTTGGATCAGGTTGTACATCCTTTGCCAACGTTTACTATTTTCGTCCGTCATATGCATGGCTCGGGGTAAGTATTATTTTCCATTCTCTAAAATTTGTTTCAATCTTGCTTCGGTGGGTTCACCGTGCACCACTTGTTCTTGAAACACCTTCGATTCCAATAAAACATGAATCGCACAATCATGGGATGGCTCTTCTCCCCGACAACACATTAAGCAATCCCATTGACAAAAGCAGGGAGTCAAAACGATGGGCATGGCTTTCGAACACAATGGAAAATATCTTTCAACGATCCACTGGAGAAGCAAATGGTGGCAGAAAGGTAGCGAGCTTATCAACTGTATTGTGTTCTATGTAAAGTTAATGTCGTTCTCCAACATTGACATTGAGCTAGTCTCAAACAATCTTTATGATGTAACGACCCATCCCGTATGACGACATGATTTAATTGTTTAACCATAAAAACTTTTCTCAGGTTCGTCAAATAAATTAAAACAATGGCAAGTGTCTGGTCCTTTCGTGCATTCATCCACACTATAGACACAATCGGAAAGATGGAATCCATGTTCGCTTAATACCACCTTGATGGGAATAGGAAATTGTTTCTCAAGTTCTTGAAATTTCACAATACCCGCTAAACGTTGCAATCTTCGTCTATAAGACGACAATCGTGAGCCGTTTTCTCGCAAACCTGGGAGAATATTTTTTTCCAATTCACCAATTAAAGATTCTAACGAAGCCATAATTATGAGTAAGAAATGTTTACAACACAACAAACAAAATTAGAGCTTGTTTAAACACAAATGTGGGGTGAGTTAAAGTCACTCAACCTTTTTAAACCTTTAAAAAAAATTTTTAGAGAGAGAGTTAAATATGTTGCGCCTTTAACTCACTTTACATTTGTATTACAACAATCTCTTTTTTGTGAGTGTTAAATATGTTATAGTTGATAAGCTCGCTACCCTTCTGCCACCATTTGCTTCTCCAGTGGATCGTTGAAAAGTCTTTTCCATTGTCTTCGAAAGCCATGCCCATCGTTTCGACTCCCTGCTTTTGTCAATGGGATTGCTTACTGTGTTGTTGGGGAGAAGAGCCATCCCATGATTGTGCGATTCACGTTTTATTGGAATCGCTGGTGTTTCAAGAACAAGTGGTGCACGGTGAACACACCGAAGCAAGATTGAAACAAATTTTAGAGAATGGAAAATAATACTTACCCCGAGCCATGCATATGACGGACAAAAATAGTAAACGTTGGCAAAGGATGTACAACCTGATCCAAAGGGGGTTTCCACGATATTCTTAATAACCTCCACCTCTAGTCATCCATAATGCCTCCTTCTAGCCAATCAAAAGCCACTTCCTGCTTCTCTCTCTTCTAAAATGCAGGGCTCAGAAGCCCTCTACATCACACGAGACAATGGAGGCCAACAAAGAGTTTCAAGTCTACCTTGCCAAGTACCAAGAGGCCCATCTGGCCGATTACATCAAGTTTATGATGCATTTTCGCTCCCTTTTACAGACTTTGACACCTTCCGAAGTGATTGCTCTCTACAACGTGGACCTTGGGGACCTTTTACACAAAGTGTTTCCGAATCACGAGCCCCACGACCTGCCCACATTCGAGTGCCTCACGTATTCTGAACCCTCGGAACTGTACAGCGATTACATAGAGCAGCAGGCTACCAAAGGAAAGGGGGCCTTTATTCAAGCCCTGTGGACGGTCCTGGCCATACCCAAGTTATATCGATTGGCGTATAAGACTTGGAGGCGACACGGTCCTCAACAGTTGACCCCCTGGATTCTATTGGCTCAAGCCGTGTTGGATGGTTGTTACGCGTTGAAATGGCCTTAAAGCGTCTTCCAAGTGCCCGACACGTGTTCAATCTGCCTGAGTCCGATGCATTGGCCAGAAAAGACACACTGTGGCCATGTATTTCACATGCGTTGCTTACTCCAACACCTGGAGGTGAGGAATAACTGTCCCCTCTGCAGGACACCCAACCCAATACGAGCACCGTAGAGGTGCAGAGGTTTCCCCAGAAAAATGGAAGAATGATTGCTGGAAAGGAGCATAGCTCGGGACCAGCAATCATTCTCCCATTTTTTTGGGCTACTCTCAATGTCAAGGTTGGAAACGACAAGAAAAAAACTTTCTTACCCACATATTTTTTAGACTGGGTTTGAAAAGGGTCATTTTACAAGTCCTCCCCGGAACATGTTGTAAGATCCACAAAAAAGAATGTGAGGGTTTTAAATGAGGCAAATAAAGTTTCAAAAGGGTCATTTTACAAGTCCTTCCCGGAACATTTTGTAAGATCCACAAAAAAGAATGTTAGGGTTTGAAATGAGGCAAATAATGTTTCAAAAGGGTCATTTTACAAGTCCTTCCCGGAACATTTTGTAAGATCCACAAAAAAGAATTTGAGGGTTTGAAATGAGGCAAGTTTGAAATATCTTTCGGAAGCAAATAAAATTTACAATCAATCTCTCTAAAAAAAATTTTTTAGAAAGTTGGAGTTTAAGAGCAAACTACTCGCAGCTCATCTTTTTCAAAATGACAGACACGAATGATTTGTTTAACCTGTTGTCAACACCTGGTTCACCTTTGCCATCCACTCCAATGGTTTTCCTTCTCATGAACCTTCTCAAGATGGGCTGAGAAATGCTGTCATTCCACAAGACTCTCGACGACGTCGTTTTAAACTTTACCGACGACCCCCTTATGCCTATCGATTTCCCCAGAACCGTGCCCAAGTCTTTTTCCACACTCACGGTCTGGCCGTGTTGTGTCTCCGAGACCCTGGTTTCACGCTCACCAATGGTGTCGTCTCGTATGCCTTGGATAGGGTAGGTGCGAATGAATTGTTCAACTGTTAACATTATCTCAATGTCGGTACCCTTTGTGTGACCGACTCACGTTCCAAGCAAGAATTTAAAGACATTCAAGCGAGTTGGAGCTCTTTCAGTACTTTCAAACGAGCCCCCGTCATGCTCTTGAAATCCCATCCACGGGGAGAATGCCCCTTTTGCCACCAGACGCAATGTCATTGTTGGATTGCCATTCAAGGCATGTGTGCCATTCTCACCAACCTCTCAACCCATTTTTCACTCGCCATCCTGTCTGAAACGTATAAAAGGAGGACTCGTGTCGACACTTCTCCTCATTTGCAGCATGGATGCCTTCCCAGAGCAACTTTCCTCCACCGTGGTGCCCGTGACGTTGCCCGAGAAACTTGATGCCTTGGAATATGCCGCTCGATAGGGCCAAGTTCAAGCGGGCATCCTCTACCAAGAGCCCCACGCGAAACGAGTGTTTACATTATTTTGTAAAGATCATTGGCTTCAAAAAAAGACTTTTATGGATAATTTCAAGTGTGCCGTGATGGAGGCCAAGCATGTCAACGAATTTAGACCCAACGATATCATGTGGGAAAAAGTGTCCAAAAGCCTCTTGAAAAATCCAGATCGTTTGCTCAAAAATACCGACAAGAGGATGGTCTACATCTATAGCAACATGTTTTTTGTCAAAAAAGACTTTACCTTTGGTTTCAGAACGGTGCATCCCGGAGAGGTTCATTTCATTCAAACGACGCAGGTGCCCATGCTGCTGCACGAATGGCCCCCCTCCAGTCTCAAGTGCCGAGCCCAACCCAATGTGGCGAGGAGGAGTTTTGAGCCCTATGACCAAATGCTCTACCATCGGACCATCTTGGAGCCCCACACGGCGTATCCGATCCCAGCTGGAACCCACTACTTGATGTTGACGGTTCAAAAAACAGCCTTTGGTCTGGATATTATCCCCGAATCCCTTCTCCCTCAGCTCCTTCAGAAGGGATTCTACTTGGGGGATTTCCGAAAAATGAAAACGTTTGATCAAACCCCCTACAAGCTACCTCCTCCTACCCCGGCTCATAGACTGAAGCGACCTTTGAAGGAGACGCGCCCACCCAAGAAACGAGGGTGCATCATGAGACCTGTGCAGATTCCAGAACCTATACAGATTCCAGAACCTGTGCAGATTCCAGTCCCTGTGCAGATTCCAGAATCTGTGCAGATTCCACTGCAGATCCAAAGTGTGCAGATTCCAGAACGTGTGCAGATTCCAGTCCCTGTGCAGATTCCAGAACCTGAGCTACTCTATCCACAGCCTGTGCAGATTCCAGACCTTGAGCTACTCTATCCAGAACCTGTGCAGATTCCAGAGCCTATGCAGATTCCGGAGCCTATGAAGATTCCAGAGCCAGATACTGCTTTGCTCGACCAGCTCCTGTCGTCCGTCTATGGACAAGAACCCCAGGTGCTCCACCTGGTCCCCTCTCTCTTTGATGAAAACAATGAGCTCATCGCCTTCCTGGATGCTTTTGAAAGAGATTTGGCGATGGAGCCCCTGGACTTGTCCATGCCCAAACTCCCCTCTTGTGTCAAACACTCTAGTGGATTTAAAGCGATTCAACCCATAAATCTGTCTTGTAGATGATCAATAAAAAAATTATTTTTTATAAAACAAGTCTCATTCTTTGTGTCAGAATGATACAACATTTATTGGACCAGTGTAGACATCGCACGACGATCGTGTTTGGAAATTTGAGTCGCTGGCCAGATTGATTGAATTGGGGTTTATTGGCGCAAGAACCGATTTCGGCTATACTGCGCCAAACATTTGTTTTAATATCTGTGGTCTAGACGGGAAGAGAGAAAGAAAAAATAAATTGAATGACAAGAAAGAGGGTCGAAAATAGAGAAGGATCACTAGGGTACCCCGGGTTCGTGAAGCCCGTGTTTACCAAAGACAGTAAACCCCATGGGAAAAGGAAAAGATCACTAGGGCACCTCGGGATTGTGACACACGTACTCACCTAAAGAAGGTGAAGCCCCTGAGGGGGAGTCGCTGGTCAGATCGAATCCCGTATTACGAGCCAGACTATCCTTACACCATCATTTTTTACCCCAATTTTGGTGTGCACGTTCCTCGGTCGTTTGGAAAAACCGTGGTCGTATTTACGAGTCATTTGGATTTACGTGGGATCCAGGAGTAGATTTATAATTCTTTCAAATGGGTCGTCCCCCATCTCGCCGAGTTTGGGAAGCCCATCAACCTCAAAATGTAGAGGCCTATACGTTGAATCTCATGGACTGCACGCGCCTAGCGGATGTGTACGTGAGTTTATTAACGTGGTTGGACGATTGGGAAATGCCGACGAAAACCTTCCTTGGCGCCTGGTGTGTCCCCAACCCTGGAAACGGGCTTTGGAACCACACGTGGAACGCTCGCATCAAAAGGCCTTGGCCCATGGGATGCCATTTGACGTCATGCTCCTCGAGCATATATAAGGCCATCATTCTCTCTCAGAGAAAGAAAAAGCAACATGTCTGTATTTTGCTCATGCCAACGTCTTTCACCACCAGGGCAAGCCAGTGCCCATCGAGTTGTCCATTGCCACCATTCCCAGGGATGGCAGTGATCCCGAAGTGCTCTGCATTACGGTGAACCATGACGGACTAACTTTCCACGTCCAAAGACATGCGATCCAATGCTTGCAAAAACGCTCGTCTTTGTCTGGTATGTCCCTTGCCCAAGAGTGTGCCTGTGGAATACCTACCCTATTGCGTGAGGGGCATGGTTGACCCAGGAGGCCTCATAGTAGTGAAAAGCCCAAAGCAGCAAAAAAATTTAAAAGAGTTGGGACTCGTCACCGTGTTCTTGGAGATGCTGCCCAAATTCAACAAAATTTGCGATGGCACTTTTCCCAACCCCATGCATGATGGTGTGAACGAGGATGTTTATCATTGCACCATGCTGAAATCTTTTCAATTTGCAAAATACCTGCAGCAGTTTAACAAGCTGCAGGCGGAATGGAATGACAAAGTTTCAGCTTTGATAGAGTGAAAAAAAATTACCATTGGCCCAAAAAAAAAGGGGGGGAGACCGAATCAAGTCGACTCGCCCCCCCTCCCCTTTTTGGGTTAATGAAGGTGCCTAGGTTGGAGAGCATCTCTTTAAAAAATTTGTACTTTTACCAACCTGATATGGGCAGCCAATAGGAATCGATTCACGTGACCCGCCAGAGTATAATAGGCGACCTTCTCTCCCAGAGTTCTCTCAAATGCAACATGCCTCCTCTAGCCTTTTTTGCTCATGCCAACGTGTTTCACCGTGGAGGTAAGCCTGTCCCCATCGAATTGTCTATTGCCACGATTCCAGAGAATGGAATGGATCCCAAAGTGATTTGCATCACCGTGGATCATTCCAATTTGAGGACGACCTCGAAAGAATGCCGAGCCAATCGTTTCATCAACGAACGTCTCAATCTCAAAAGCCACCTGCCTGGATCCGTGCCCCTAGACTACCTGTCCTTTTGTGTCAGGGGTAAATTTTGTCACCTGGCGCAAGGAAATCGAGGCCTCATCGTGGTCAAGGGAACCGACCAGCGCAAAATTTTTTAACAGCTGGGGTTGTTTACCATCGACTTGGAGACTCTGCCAGAGTTCCAGGACCTACATGACCCTACTCTGCCAGATCACCTGCACGATGAGGTCCACGAGTATTATGATATATCCGAGTGCACCATGGTAAAGTCTTACCGTTTTGCTCGTTATCTGCAACATTTCAACAAGCTGCAGGCCGAATGTAAGAAACAAATGGCTGATTTAATAGAACTGGACTGAACCGAAAATATTGAATTGTAAAAAATGCCCATGGGCCTAAAAAAAGGGAACAGAGTCGACTCTTGTGTCGACTCGGTCCCTATTTCTTTGGGTTAAGGAAGATGCCAACGTTTGGAAGCCTCTCTTTTAAAACTTGTACTAAAACGATGCACAAAGATACATTAAATATTATTTTCAAGGTCGTCAACCAAGATGTCATAAAATACGATAGGGACAGATAAAAGGAACAAACAAGACCGGATGTGTAATGCGCGATTTCGTTGGCAGCACCTATTCCTATAATCTACAAACAAGGATGGGTTACTTTGATATTTTTGGTCTCTTTTAGAAAATCGCCAAGTTCATCGTAGGCTTAATTGAACCTACTAAAATCATTCTTGCTATAGCGCTCGTGCTGAAAGGTTCGTAAATAAAATTCTAGCGTGGAGATTTATTGATTAGGTACTTTATAACTTTAAATTATAATGTTTAATTGTTAAATTTTTTTGCAGTTTTTATATTGTATCAATTTTCTGTTAAGTTTTCCATCATTTTAACATATTTGCTTATTTATGGAATTTCTAACTTATGTGAACAACTAAAAACTTTGATTCATAATTTTGAATTATTATTATTTTACTCTTTTTATATTGTATTTTTATTTTGTGCTTTGATTTGATGTATTTAACATTTTCCGTTCATCGACTTTCTAGCTTCTGCCGTGTAAAAGCTCGATTCTCCGATCACGTGAATGTAAAAATTTTATGCTTTGATTATTTATAATGTTTTAATAATACGTTTTAAAATTTCCAGGTATTTACCATTGTAGTAGATTCATTATTTTTTTAGTTCCTGCTGGGTGATTGCCCACTTGGCGGATCTCGTGAGTGTAAAACTTTTTCTTGTCGTTAAATCGAAAGTTCTATTGATTGTTATGAAAAATTAGCATAAATATATGAGGTAAATTGTTTGGCTAAATTTTTAAATGATTGTGAGAATAATAATAGAAAATACAAATTTTCTGGAGGTGTTCTTGTAAAAGAAGGGTGCCCTGCTAGAATCCAACCAAAGGTAATAATGCTATTCTTAATAAGAAAATACATTTATTTAATTAAAGTAAGAAAAAAATCATTATTGGAATGTATTATCTATTGCAAAAGTTTTTATACGAATCACATGTAAAGATCTACACAATATGTTTAGATTTAACTTTCCCTTAACCTTTTCCATATCATGAGTGAAATTGTAGATTTAGATATTTAACACATTTGCTAACATGTGAAGCTTCCTAGACATATAAAAGAAAAACTAGTTGTATAGAAATATCAAAAAGATTCTGTATTCCAATTATTAATGGAATATCTTGGTAGAATCACTCTTTATAAAGACTATTAAGGGATCAGTATAATATATTTTTCAAAGCATAATCAAGCATTTCAACTGGTTTATAAAACTTGTATAGAGTTCATTAAAGCTAATCTTGAAATGGTATTGAAAAATCTTCAGTATTAGAATATGTATTCGGTTAATAGAAGTTTAATTGTACTTGACTAATAAGGAATGCTTTACTCTGTTGCTCATGTTATTACTAATAAATTAAATACAGGAAATATGTAATGTGTTTCAACATTCTGAGAGAAAGGGTGCCCAGTTAAAAATTAATTGCATTACGCCTTCAATGCACTTGGAAGAAATGATTAAATGATCTTGTTTTCCAATTTTGAAATGCGAAGGGAAATTTCTCTAGTAGCTCATTTCGAAGGAATAAGTTCAATAAGATGTAAACAAATAATGGAAAATTTTAAAATTGCATCGACTGATAAAAAGCCTGCTTTCAATAAATGTTTTGATGATAATTATTGTAATTCAGCCTACTAATAGTATAAGTCACATCATCTACTTCTGTATGCCAATACTGATAAAAATATATATCGTTAATCTATTCACAATACATGAATGCCCAATTATTTTAAAATGAAAATTTAACTGTCAAGCAGATAGTTTGTTGAAAATACAGCATGACACATATTTAGCACATTATAGAATTTTAAATGGTACTCTCCCCAGTTTATATCCTCACAACCTATTTCCATTTCAAAATGAATTGAAGATTCCTGATAGATATTTATGACCAGGCAACAAATTCTTGGTTTGTAAAATCGCAGACTAATGGAGATGTATTTTATGTTGTTAAAAAGATTATGGTAGCATTTCAGAAAGGAGTTATGTGTGTGTGGGATCAATGCCATTACAGGTGTGTAAAATTATCATGTTCGGCTTGGTATACATGTGAATGCTCAGATAATCATGCACCATGTAAACATGATCTGAAATGGTCGATGATCGATGAATTCTTGTGGTGGGGGAATGGTTGTTGAAGAAATTTTTTTTTTATTCTCCATATTGTTGTTGAAAATTTTTTGCGATTTTCAGGGAAATTATTGATTCAAGAATTTTAGTGGTCGAAATGATTAAATTGGTACGGTTTATCGTGAATTGATAGTCGAAATATTTGTGTTGATTTAGAGTTGGTTTTCGAGTTAGTTCTGTTTCGAGTGATAGTTATCTGTTTGCAGAGCTAGTTATTTGTTAGTGGATCGTATTGGTTATAGGGTTTAATGGCTATGTTGTTGGGGAGTCAGTATTCGAGGGGCCGACAGTCGATTTGGTGAATTAGTTATAGTGATGGGAATTAAACTTTATTGGACAAAATAATTTTGGTGTCTGGTGTTGGTGACATGCGAATCGCTCTGTCCAGTGCACATTTAGAGCACTCAAGGGAAGGAGTGGAAGGATTTATTGTCATTTTTAGAAACAAATTTTTATGATCTTGTCTTGTTTAATATAATTTCTCACCTTCCAACAGTACTTAGAATATATGGCAGTAAGTTGCTACACTGAACTTACTTGTGGGATTATGGTTGCGGGCAATCGTATTTCGGCAGGAAACTCATGTTCAACCCTGGCACGTTGTAACTTTGGAAGTACATTTTGATCACATGTACCTTCATCGTGTTCTAATAGAGTTAATATATGTTTAAATTTCATAATACGTATTGTTACTCAAGGCTCAGTGTGAAATTATGATTCCTTATGCTCATTGACCTTGATGTACGTTGCAATTTCTTATGGGGGTAATCATGCCATATTGTTATCATGTCGAATTTCGATGTTAGGTGATGCAATGTTGTGATGGTTTTCTGTTTTTTCATTATACTCATAAATAATAATAATAACTTATCTAAACTTGTTCTCACAAATTGTTCCAATCTCACACTGGAAAATAATTTTTTTAATTCCTTAAAATGGTGGATATTTTTTTGTGTACATTATTAGCTAATAATTTTCTTCATTATGTCGTTCTGCGATGATCAGTGAGAAGGAGGAGTTGGCATAATTATACAAGAAATATCTGTTTAACTTTCATGCCAGACATCAGAAATGTTGTTTTTTCCCATTTTACTATGCATACATGTCGCGCCAAAATCTGTGTCACAGTCAAAAAAAATTTTGAGTATCTACTGGTATCTTTATATATATATCACTTGTTTTATTTATATTACATATTAATCACTGCTGTGTTATGTACACAATTATACTGTTACAATGTTTTCGTGCGTGCAATTCTTTTGTGTAAATTATGCGGTAGCCCAGATCTCATCTTAAAATTCGAATTTTAGGAAATTTTTTTTTCTTTCTTTGCAAGTCGTTTTATTGTACTACATTTGCTTGGTAGAGACGGAGGCAAGGGATGGCCGGTGTGGTATTCAAACGAAAGTTACTATCGGTCAACAATTCAGTGGGGAGAAAGAAGAGTGAGGGAGGAAAAGGGGAAAGGGAAATTGGTTCACGTGTTTTGTGTTTGTGGAAAAAATTTCGCACTTCAAATAATCTCTTTGGAATAATTTTTTTTCTCCTATTCAGGTCGGGCGTGGACATGACTCAAGGACCACAGGAAATGACATTTCCCCCTTCGCCATGGCGTCAGGATGACAGGACAGTCACATTCATCGGGTTCCCCAGCTTCAAGATTTATGACTGTCAACGAGACATCGCCGAAGACTGATGCTGATTTACAATGCTCGAGGCGTCGGCTACATTCTCCAGTGCAGTGTTTCCCACCCTTCTTCAATTCATCAAACGGCAGGACATTCGTGTCATTGATCCTTCACACTCACAGCAGGGGGAGGTATTTCCGCCTTTCCTACTGTACTTGACACTAAAGAGCTCAATCTCCCTCCTCCAAATAATTTTCTCTCCTGCAGTCGTGATTCCAAGAATTCGTTGCATCAAGAAGTCATCCAGGGCTCGTGGTTGGACGATTCCTTCTGTCATTTAAAATCCCATCTCAGTATTTACTTACTGCAAATGTGTTAAAAAATTTTCTTCTTTTTACTCTCCAGGTGTTTGTGAGTCTGAAAAGGGGGGGGGGTGATGGGTGGCTTGGAGGCTGGAAGGCTTAGATGCTGATCGGGTTTGAAGACACATGTAATTTGTGTATTCCCCTTGTTTTTTGTTGACAGGATGTTGTCGGATTCCTAAGTTGGGGGTCCCAACAGCCGGTCAGGAAAGTTGAATGGACTCATAATTTTGGAAGAGTCGTCGTGAAATTTGTAACTTTGCGCTTGGTTCCTGACCAATGACTAGGCGAGACCAAAGGGCGTGCGGATGAAAAAGGGGGTAATTTGCCCCCACTTAAAAGGAATAACCGGGACATTTCTCGGCAGATCACAGATTAACAGAGAGTTTAACTTTGATATACTTATATCAAAGCCCATGCACTACCCATCGCCTGGCCTCCGTTTCAGATAAGTGAAATGTTTGTAATATTCTTAATCTTAGAAATTTAGTAGCGTATAATCATTAAATTTCGTGATGTGTCTTTTAAATGTAATAAACGAATTTGTTTTAATTTAACCCGAGTAATTCATTAGTTTTGCGTTGTCTTTAATTATGATTTTAAAGTACTAACCACTATCATGATGCAGACATTAGTTAAATAATCGAACCTGCGTAAGTCATAAGATGTTAAATTAAAGTAGAATTAGGAGCGCTGCATTAGTATCAACCAGATGAATGAATTAAATATTCTTACATCTCTGAAAGTCTTGAATGACTTTTTGATCTTAAAAAGTGCTAGATGGAATTTTCAGCTGTGGTGACATATACATTATAATTGCATCACAGTTGTGAAAGACTTTCTAAAGCATTAAAGATTGTGTAATGTAATTAATTATATATATAAATATAGTAAGTAATATTTATATGATGGGAAATGCAGTACAAGTTAATATTTTATTTAGTTTTAAAAGCAATCAATTGTCTACTTTTTTTAAGACTGTCAACAATATTAGTTACACAACACTTTTTAATACAGTAGGTATAATCCAAAACCATTTGAAAAATACAATGGTTTGTGCAGTAAAGTAGCTTAAAGAGTGGTGCATTCCATCTTATGTCAAAGCGGTACAAGTAATGAATTTTTCTTAAATCGAAAAACCTTGTATAGTTGATTTTTCATAATTTTTACAAGTTCCATAAGTAAACAATCATTAGCTGCATAGTTATTTATATTAAAATTTTAATATTTACATGCAACATAAATACATTTAAGATAAAAAAAACGTTTAACAGTACATGTTTTGTAAAGAAAATTAGGAAACTGTATTTCTTTTTTTTAAAAAAGGTATAAAGTATTCATTCAGTTTTGAAATCCTAGAAATGTTATGTAAGTCAATTATTTCTTTGCTACTTTCTATAATAAATGATTCTGTTGTAGCTAAGTTCATCAAAATCGTTTCCTTCAACCCCACATAAGTTATACTAGAAATCTAAGAGGGTTTTCAGATAAAAATATAACTTAGTTCTTCGTTTTGCTAGTTATTTTTATAATGCTTGATACTCAGCTTAACAAATATTAATTTTTTTAAATACTATTAAAACTTCAATATTTTCATGATTTATACTTTTGTATTCCTATTTTAAAAAATTTCCAGGTGTGCTAACTTTTGAAGACTTTCAGAAATATATAAAACTTTCAGCTAATTGATGAATTGAGCCTTCACATAACAAATAGCGATCTTACATCGATAGATTAAATCAGTCGCATTAAAATAGAAAGATAGCTTTTTATTGAACCTCGTAAAAAAGTTTAATGTCTCTGTTTCAATTGCTACTATTACTTATTCAAAACTTGCATAAAGACTTCTATTTTTCTTTGGTGATCTTTTTGACAATCACATCGTGCTGATTTTTAAAAAAAATGTATTGAAATAATTTTGTATTATTATACTAATATTTTATTTTAGTAAAATGGTGAAATTCCGTAGAACTATTAATCTTGGAAGGGTTTTATTTGAAATGTAAGAAGATATTGCTGCAAAATAAAAGATTCGCAATAATATACTTTAGTATTCTAATGATATATTTCAATTATTGTGAGATGAATGAAAGAAATGCATTTATTAATTTCAGTAATGAAACATGTAAAACGAAATACAAAACAGGGTCGGATTTGTGTAACAAGACAAAATTTGCTTGATAGTAAATTGAGAGAAACTCAGGAACGATCACAACAATCTCATATTAGAAAGATTTGTCTGATGATTATAAAAAAGAATTCAAACATCACCTTATTTATTAAAAAATTTCCGATAAATATCTCCGAAGTTTCGGGTTTTTTTTTAATATCTAACTATTGGATTCAGTTTATTGATCAGCATTAAAATAAAGAAATGTTTAAAAAATCTGCTTAGTATAAAAAAATGCATAAAATAACAATTGAATACTATGAAATTAGAAACCTGTGTTGCTCCATGACCCAATCGATCAATTTAAAATATTGTCAGCATATATATATACCTGATAAGATTTGGGCTAAAAAAACAAATTAAAAACTTCCTTACTGAGATCACTATGTACCCTAAGCTTAACATTTATAAAAACAAAATATAGACCTTTATAAATCGTTTCTAGGTTTAAAAAGAAAGAAGGAGAAAAAAACATTGTTTTAGCGAAATGATTTTATGTTCATTGCAACAATAAAATTAATTATTTGTTAGAATTTTTTCGATAAATATCCGAAGTTTCTCGGTACTTTTGGCTTCCTAATCATTAAATTAAATTCTTCAATTAACAATAAAATAAAGATGTTTATTAAATATGCTCAATTATATAAAAAACAACGCATAGAATAACTATTGAATACCATGAAATTAGGAACCTGTGTTGCTTCAAGATCTAATCATTCAATTTTAAATACTGTTAACTTACATACGCTCTTAAGGCGATATGGTACCATCTTCACAATTTTTTTTACTTTTAATATTTGATATTTGGTTTTAATTGCATTTTATAAAGGTTACTATTTAATAATAATTCCATTCCAAAATGTTTGTAAAATTTAAATTTTTTTACCTTTTTTAAGCATTTTTTAAATCCCTAAGGCTTTTTTTAAATATTTTCAAAAAAAAATTTTCAAGTGTCTTATAATATACTACATAAAACTGTGCATAGTTTTTTTTCCTGCTGCTGCTCTTTAATTTTTTTATAGTTAAACTTCCAAAAATTCCCAAAAAAACATTAATTTTGATTTTGAAATTTTTTAGAAAAAGTACTAAACACACACATGTTAGAGCTAATCATATGCACAGTTTTACAAAACATACATTTCAGAACATGTATTAAAAATTTCAAACCCATACTTCAATTACCAAAAAGACCTTAGGGTTTTGAATAACAGTATATGTACAAAAATTCAACATGGAGAAATATGAGTTTGAAGTTTTCATTCCATGAATAGCATGATATAATATTCATCGAATAGTCTGAAACTTTTATGAAATGTTAATTAGCTTATTTAAAACTACTTACCATAAAAAATTGTACAAATGTAGAACAAATAAACAGTATACTGCCGTAATAAATATATAGAAAAAAAACAAAGGAAAGATCAATATTTCATAAAACTTTATCTTAATAATTATTAAAAAAAAATACACACACTTCAGAGCTAATGCACAACATGTACAAAAGATGTTTTTGCCTTTATTTTTTATTTCCGTGATTTTAAAAGCCTTCGCATGTTAAATATTGTACACGAATAAAAGCAAAATCAAAACAATTTATAGGTAAAATACATCAAAATCTAAGAACTGTATATGTGCATTTGTTTAAATAAATATCTTAAAATATTTTAATAATAAAAGTGTTGAATCTCGCACACATGGGATATATATATATCACCAAAAACAAATATATAAAAATGGGGGAGTTTTTCTATTCTTGCGAATTAGATTTTTAATTACCCGAGTTATCAAAATGAGATTTAGAATTTGTGCTTTGGGAGTATCCGTTTTGAAGTTTTAATTTCATTCATAATCATATCATAAAAACCACGCACACCTTTTAAATCTTGACCAAATCCATTTGATCTTCCCAGTAAATAATTCACAAACTAGAATTTTTGCATGAATTGCACAATTCTTTCTTAAAATGATTTATTACTGCTTGTATAATGTCAATCTCATTGATGCGTATTAGAAAAATAATTAATTCATTTTTTATCAGGCTCTTTTCTAGCAGATAATCTGAAATGTAGGCGGGGTAGTTGCTGTTTAGCGTCAAACATTGCTCCATTACTTTATGAAAAATGCAGGTAAAGCTTTGAAATTTTGCAGGCAGATTTATAAAGATTCGGGGTATCAAATAAACCAACAAAAAAATTTCGACAGTTTAATGATTTTTAGTGTACCATATCACCTTAATAAATTTCGGGAAGAAAAGAAAAATGCTTGAGGTAATTATAAGCGCAAAAATACAAACATTAACAAATCGTTTCGAGGATTAAAATATATTTATTTTTACGTATATATGTTTAGTTAATTGATGTTATTTTCATTGCAGCAATGTACGATTAATAATAATTGGATTATTCCAAATGAGATATAATGGATAAATATTTTTACTCGTCAAACTCAAAACTAAATCGCCAAAATCATAAAAGTACGTTGAACTTTCAAGATACAGCTGTGGAAGCAGTTCAGTTATTTGGTTATCTTTCAGCAATGAATTATTTGCTGACAATCCCTGATTTTGGGATACATACGGTTCCAGATGTTTCGAGGGAGTGGTCTCCATGTAAAGGTTTTAGAAAAAGCAGTTTGTAAGTTTGACAAAATGAGAAGAATTTTGTGTAAAAGCTTGAGCGTAGAATCAAGGCGATCTTGAATGACTGTGACGCGAAACCTTCCATAAACACTTCTGTCATTCTATATGTGTTAGTTATTAAACACAGATTTATATTTGTTCTGGAAGACATCAGTATTTGCTTCGTCATTTAATTATTCACCAAAATGATTGAAGATAAAATTTCTTACACATTATAAAGATTTTTAAATATAGTGATATCACATTTAAAAATCAGATCCATCATAAAATAATTTGAATCAAATATTATTCGAAATAAGCTTGCAATTACAAAGAAATGCAAAGGAATTCAATCAAAAAAGTTCTGTATAAAATCTACATAGTATAATTGAAAGTATTTCTTCATATTTTCCTCGCGTTCGCATAAATTGAATAACGAAGAAAAAATGTGCTTGAATCTTTGCTATAAAATTAATGTGTAACATTATTGCAATGAAAACATTTTACTTGTGATAAATGTTGAGTAAATTTATTTGAAAATATATCACTATATTCTTTTACTTATAATTGCATGGAAACTTTTTTAATAAAAATGCAATTAGTTATTTAACGTATTGTTAATGTTCGAGATTTGAAACACTAGCAAGTATTAATTATTCGAAAGATGGAACTACTAAATATTTCAAATGGTACCTAGTAATGAATATGCACATACTATTTCGAAGTTCTCAAAAGACATAACTATTTTGCTCAAAAATGCTAAAAATTATAAAGTACAGACACCACAGGGGGGGGGGGAATTCAAACATATACAATGATATAAATTTTTCATGAAAATAGCTCACACATACCTTAGCTGTTTAATATTTTTGTTTTTAATGAGTTTTTCTTTCTTTCTTTTTTAGATAAGTTTCTAAAAACAGGTATATTTCCGATATATCAAAGAAATTTAAGACAGATGGTAGAAATTATTCATAATTTCAAAAGAAATAAGCTGTATGTTTCAGAGAAAGTACAAAAATCTTTTAGAGATAATTGAGTATTGTTGCATAGTTGCGATTTATTATAATAAAATTAACAAGAGAAACAAATTTGCTAATTATGGATGAATAGACATAAACATTTCGATATATTATATTTTCAAATGCTCATATGTGAGGAGTTTTTTTTTTTTTCATCCGTAGTTTTTATAATATTTTCTAAGATAATAGAGCTTTTTCCAAAACAGAGTATATTTTATTTTATGAAGAATAAGATTTACATATTTCGTATATTATTCATCTGATGCAGTCTAATAAAATGTATTACGGTGCCTTTATATCATACTTTATTAATAAAATTTTTGGTAAAGAAAATTGATTCATACTTTTGGAACAAACGAATTTAGAAAATACCTGTACACTT